>MU185967.1:0-50171 GCA_016904865.1 Pissodes strobi
AAACTAGTCACAACCAAGGATTTTAACAGACGACTTTCACACGGCTGCACAGAAGATCGCAGATGATACGCATCTGTGCAGATTATTAGTGTTGAAAGACTGTCTAAAATTAAAACTTATTAAGCGTGTTAATGCGTTGGAAACTGTGAGGTTTATGGCTTTGAATGATGTTTTTAAAGAGTATACTTCTGTGTAAGCATCCGAGTTGGTATTGATGGACATCTCTCGGAGGAATTTAAATTCAATGCCGGAGTTCCTCAACGGTGTCTATTATCTCCAACACTGTTCCTGCTCTATATCAACGATCTCTTAGATAGCAGAAACAATTATATTTACAGCTTTGCAGACGAAAGCACTCTTATATCCTTATTCATGTCGCGGACTCCAACGACGCAGCTCGTTCCCAACGCGAGTGAGAAAATTAGATTGCTGCCATCAATGAGGATCTAAACGCCATCGTGGAATGAGGTGAGGAAAATAATGCCCAGTTTAACGCAGGAAAGACTCAAGCAGCTGTCTTCTCAAAAAATGCAAACACCGCAGGACCTGACTTATCAATGGCAGGACAAGCAATGACCCTGGCCTCATCCATATGCTTGCTGGGCACAAGACGTTGCGAAGACCGGGTCACAGGGCTTCAGAGTTATTTTACATTTCATTTTCACTTCACGCATGGCCCTCCGCTCGCTTCGGGGCGCAACCAAACAAAGCTAACTAAAACGAACCCAAATTTAAACAAACATAACTTTGAAAAAAGTAAAAAAACATCGACGGGAACTGAACCCTGGTCGCCGTATTACAAACCCAGCATCCAACCACTGATAATTGATTCATTGAAAGCAATTCGCTTTTATCAGATCATAAAGATATGGTGTGTCAACAATGTAATGCGTGCGCAACTCTGAAGTCCTGTGATCGGGGTCTCGGAAACGTCTACTCTTGCTGAGCATCTTTCCCGAAAATTACAACTTACAGCGCAGCGCCTCAAGTCCAACGTCCACCGTCTTCTCCGCTCACGCGCCGTACGTTGAGTCGTATAGGATTTTCCTTTTGTGTGTGTGCCGAACATAAAAAAGGGATTAATATGGACGAAGATTATCCAAAAATATAAACAAATGAAGCACAAAAAAGCATCATTTAATTATCAGTATCTTCTCTTTTATCTAAAATATTAGGTCATAACTTGAAGTAGATATAATAATGAAACAAATTAAATATCGATATGTTTGTGTCGTTAAATATCGATCACTCTATCCCTAAATCCTAAGTATCCTCAACAGGGTTTTTAAAATAAGTTCATACGTTGCCCTATATCGCGCTCCTAGTAAAAAATAGGTTCACAAAATATTGAATAAGCAGTAGTCGAAAATAAACTCGAGCGGAGCTGCAGGCAAGACTATATCTAATTGCTATCGGATGATCGGTATTGACTTTAGTCACACAGTCAATGAATTAATGATGCCTGCATGCATTCACCACAATCAATTAACCAATCAGACATTTTTCTTCGACTTAATGGATTTAGCATTGAATTGCAAAACTCTTCTTACTAATTGCATAAAATAATATCCTTGATTACTTATGCAATAACTAAAAACAATAATTATAATTATCTATATGATTAAAGACGTAAATCCATATTTTTTTTCAGTTCAATGTTCAAACCAGTCGCCTCTTCGGTTGATTTTTTCGACGGCGATAAAACGCGAAAAGAAATAAATTTGCTTTGTTTGTGGGTCAGGGGCTGTCGCAGCAATTACCAAGCATTGTGGATGTATTTTAAAAATGACCTTAAAATTTGCTAAATATGAAATAAAGTTGTTCTACTAAACTTTATCAGCAAACCCTAACGTCCTACCTTAAATCCGGTACTTTTGTATGGATTGGTACAGAGGCGTATCATTGCATAGAATGAGACCAGAGTGTGGCGCCTGCTTTGCGAGCCACTGGAGCTCTGGCAGTTCTATTAATCCATTACGTAGGATGTGTAATGTTTTCTAAAGCACGGGGATAAGAAATTTTCCTTAAAGACTCAAGGAGGTATAAATAGCTGAAGATTTCTTAAATTTAGACTTTGAAGATTGTACATTTATATTTATTTTTAAATGGGCGTGCTATCTTCTCTCACTATATGATAAAACAATAATTCTTAGGTGGTAACTTTATAAGCCGATTCTCCTTTGCGATATTGCGAGCATGCAACATTGATATGCTGCAATAGTGTGACATTGCCAGGCATCGCGCATGCTCAGTTTTTGACACACATTTGACCAAAGGCTGTCAATTTTCGGAAAATTGCTTTCAGCAGGCCTGGTGGTCTAGTGGTTAGATGCTGTGCTTGTGATACAACGGTCGGGGTTCGATTCCCGTCAGTTGAGAGAGATGTTTTTTAAGGTTATATTTGTTTGTTTTTTAAATTTGGGATAGTTCTGATTAGTTTCGTTTGGTTACGTCCCGGTGCGAGCGAAGCGAGCGGAGGGTCAAGCGTGAAGTGAAATAATATTCAACGTTTCATAGGAATCATATGATACACATGAAGCTTCGCAATATTGAAGCTTCACAATATTGCAGCCTGTCATTTCAATCAAATTCGGTGTACCCAGACTCTTGGGAAACTTTATGGAATGGATGGGTAAAAACCAAGAATTTAGGGCAAGGAATGACGGAGAGCGTCTCAATTGCCGGTGTTGACGTCCGATCAATTGGCACCATAGCATGGCAATTTAACACCAGCCGTAAATGTAAATAAAAAAGCTAAAAAATAGACATGACATTCAGTTTGTAAAAATTGTTTGTTGGAATATAATTCTAGATTCTTTTTTCAGTACGAGGCACACACATCCATTTCTATCACGTGAAAATTAACTCTATTACACACCTCCATTGTTTAGCACTAAAAATGGCAGTTTTTATGTTACTCTTTCGTGATTGCTTCGTAAATATATGTTACGTGTCCCCTCTCTTTACCCGTCTCTGAACCTGAATTAATCAGCTCATGTGCCGTGCAATGACAGGTGCAGGGTCGCTACAAGCTATACAATTGTGTAGTTTGCTACACATTTGCGGTTTGCGGGACTGACTCTTTACTCGGATTTAAACGTTTATTACACACCTCCATCGTTTTTTCGTAATCGTAATAATTCTACAAAGGTTTCTAAATATTGTACCAGTAATTTTATTGTACTGTACCTTCAACCTTCACCATATTGTAATTGCCAAAACGTTAGTGTATGGTTTTCTAAACTATAGTGCTACCTATTGTCATATATTGGAGTTAATCAAAATCAATAGCGAGCTTGATGAAACCTGTATTTTTATATTTTCATGTATGTTAGGTATTTCCCAATAATAATTTGCCTTTTAAGATCCTTTACAGTCATACGCCACTATGCTATATTGGTCGCTTTTGGTTGGTGGATTAACGTCACTTTCACTTTATCTACGGTCGAGTCAGTTTATTCTAGTAGGTCTAAATGGTCTAGTGGTCAATTTCTGCGTTTGGAATGTGGACGTCTCGCGTTCAATTCCAGTTGGGGGAAATAAATGTTTTCTTTATCTTTTTGAGGTTAAGTTTGTTTCTTTTTGTAAATTAGGATTAGTTTCAGTTAGTTTTGTCTAGTTCCGCCCCGGAGCGAGCGAAGCGAGCGGAAGGCCATGCGTTAAGAGTTAACATTACTCTAAAGTGACATTAACCCACCAATCAGAAGCGGCTAATAACGTCACTTAAGAGTACTGTTAACTCTTCAGGTATGTCCCATTGCTCGCTTCGCTCGCTCCGGGGCGCATTCAGACAAAACTAACTGAAACTAACTCAAATTTACAAAAAGAAACAGACATAACCTCAAAAAAAAACAAAAAATATGTTGTAAAGGATCTTAAAATGCATATCATAGTGGTAGTGGTACATGCATGTTCTCGAATCCTAAACGGTATAGCGATGGAGTAAAAATGCGGTGCTGTGATTGGTGCTCTGAAGGTCAGGAAGTGATGCAATCTTTACTTCGTTTTTTAGTTTTAAAAGCACATACTTGGTGATATCAAGTCTCTGGTGATATGATTGTAAGTGATACAAATCACTATGAACCTAATAAATTTTACTTAAAATTTTGATACGTTAAGAATCTTATGTAGAAAATCTGCATACACCTCGTAAGATTATGTGGTACTTGGTAGGGAGAGGTGGGGCAGGCATTGCACAAAGCTACACATTGTACTTCAACAAACGTACACATTGGAAAATTAATCTGTAGCGACCCTGGGCAGGGGTAACTCCGGTTCATCCGCCGATATATCTATCTCTTGATAACTTACATAGAACGTAATTAAAAGGAAGACCAAAAAATCTCGAGTATAAATGTTACACTATTAATATATATCGCCAGCGCGGTTGATGACTTGATTGAAATAATTATCGTTTCTGCGTTTCGAGAGGCCAACAGAACTAAAATTAATTGTTGTTGAAATTATAATACATTTAAAATATCTTCTTCTATTGACACCAGCACAGGACACTTGTCTCTGACATCAGATCAGTTGATATTCTGTCAGTCCAAGCAGACAATGCCTTTGGCAATACCTAATCCTTAGACAAGGAAAGAAGAGGACAGATAACATGGGAAAAAGCCTGTTACCAGCTGCCACATAAATTACTTGGTAACTTCAATAAATTAATTGAAATTATAGGTAATAAATAATAATTAATGTTAAAGTAAATTTCAGTCGTAAAATAATATAGCCATTTTATAGGTAGAGTATGAAAAATATATTACCTACGCCTCTGTTGAATGACTCTCCTTGAAGAAGATTTATGGCTTTATTGATTATTTGATGACGGAAAATCGGGTATCAAATTACTCTCGATAATTAAATAAACATCCCTACCATAATATACTCAGAGGTAACACAATGTGTACATTATGCATTATTATTAAAACAAGAAATATGCAAATAAACTACAAGGTCAGCAGACAATAATTACCTGTGGAATGAAATTCCAGGCTCTTTCTTCTCACTTCGACTCTTGCAATTTACCATTATGAATCTTAGTTTTTATCTCTCTTTGTTCAAAAACTCACAAAATAACTGCAAAATAGCACCGCCACAACAATAGATGTGTTTGGCACATAAATAATGGCTGCCGCTCTGAAAAGGCTTCAATTTCAGTACATTGGCTTAATGTCATGCGCGGTATCCTTACTCTTACCTTATCTAAGGCCTAACCCAAACTAACCCATTGACACACTAAAAGCTGGTAAATTGCCCCGTGACGGTGCAGAAGCCATAACCCACCAAAGACAAGACAACATAAATTTACGTTCGAGTTAATGACAACGACTTCCGTTTCGTTCTCGGTTGAATCAACACGTGTTGGGTATCGGCTCTCTGGCGCCATTTTGGGTGACCCGTGGCAATCGTTCAGGGACCGTTTGGGTTCCCCGAGAAAGGATCGGACGCCATAGCCAGAGTAGTCTGTGCCGTTCATTGATATTTATCCAGAAGAAATACCCATTCACGTCGGTACCCCGGTCGGGAGCAGCCGGATGTTGCCGTGGGACCATTTCTACCTGTGCCGTTCATAGAAACTAATTTTGTGCAAGAGTCAGGAATCACCAGGGGTGCAAGCCCGTCGTACTGGAGGTACCCACCCCGAATACAAGGCTCCTCAAACTGAAGTAACGTGTAACACAAGCAGAAGGGTAGCTCTGCCGCTGTCTAAGCGTCGGAAGAGGGATGTACTGACGAATTGCACCGTAGCAAAGCCATTGGTCCTCCGAAAGGGGAGCCCAACAAACCAACCAAGTTAATGACAAGGTGTATACGCTGGCCAATCCAAGATCAAAGATAGTTCAGTATAGTTGTTGTTGAGTTAAAATTAACACGAAATCTACAAATCCTTAGACTATTGTATTTGACAGAACCCACAGGTGACAAAGCGGTATATATGCTTGAAAATCTACAACAAGCATCAGAGAAGGTCGGCTTAAAAATAAATACTTCAAACACCCAGTTTATTACTAACCTCGTAATTACCGGCGGGATTCCCTTAGGTGGACAAGAGATCGAGCAAGTGTCCTCTTATAAATACCTTGGACATGAAATCTGCTTGAGTAGAGATAACCAGACAACTGAGCTCCAGTCTTACTTAGGCTGCATTTGGGAACCTAAAAGAAATATTTAAATCGGACATACCAACATGTCTAAAGAGAAAGGTCTTTGATCAGTGCGTTCTGCCTGTCCTGACCTATGGCGCTTAACTCAAAAATCTATCAACAAAATGGAAACTACGCAGCGAGCAATGGAACGCGCAATGTTGGGGATCTCCCTGAGAGATAGAGTTCCAAATGCAGAGATCAGGAGAAGGACTCGCAGGCAGCAGTAAGAAAGATAACCCAACTAAAATGGAATTGGACGGGACATATTGCAAGGACATCTGATGGTCGATGGACTAGAAAAATCCTGGAGTGAAGACCCCGGCACGAGGTTTATTGAAACAGATGGCGACCACCACCTAGATGTTCGGATGATATCAGACGTATCAGGCCAAACTGGATGCAAACAGCGCACAATAGATTGGAGTGGCATAATTTACGAGAGGCTTATGTCCAACAGTGGACCCGAATGGGCTGAATATGATGATGATGATGATATTCTGCCTATTGTCAAAAAGAAAATAAAAAAAAAACATTGGAAATCGACATTTGAGAAAGCGAGAAAAATGTGCTCCCAAATCATGACTGAATATACTACGATTCAGTGGTTTAAAAATTATTCATATAAGGCCCGAAAGCACATTACTTACTTGCTATCATTAGGATGAGAACTGGACATTGGTTAACTGGGGGGTAAATGGGATCATTTTTTTTGTGAGTAGAATAGAGGGACTCGGAACTCGCTTCAATATGGCTACGATTCCTTTGAATCTCTCAACAAATATAATCAAAAGCATATTATATATGATTTATGTCTTTCCACTGATATTTGCGTCTACCTACTGCAATTTTGAGCCTTCACACATGTATATCTGCTATTTCATATATTTTTCAAAGTTCTTTTTTATTGATTTTGGGCATTGCCTTGGGTTAGTTTGGGTTAATTTTGTGTGGATGCGCCCCCGGAGTGAGCGTAGCGAGCGGAGGGACAAGCGTGGAGTGAAATATTAGAACGACAACACCGGGCTGCTGTCAAATGCGCAGGTCCGAAAGTCGAAAATTTCCGGTAGGCAGAAGAGACTTACCTAACAGTCTCCTCCCTTTATAACCCGAGGTAACTCATCTGTCTTTAGATTATCTGTTGCCCAAACCCAAGTTGAAAAGTTTTACCTATGTTGTGTATGTTTTTTACCGGCGCTGGACATTTTGCGTTTACAGCACTTAAATTAGAGCAGAAATAATAAATAACTCAATGTTTTTGGTAATGGTCCAGAATTAGATCATTTTTATTTAGAGCTAGACCTAGCAAGACTCCTAATAAGCCGTCAGTTTACCGATGTCTTTGCGCCGGGGTTCAATTCCTGTCGGTTTTTTTTTAAATCATGTTTGTAAACAGAATTTTTTCTTCATTTTGGGCATGCCTTGGGTTGGTTTTGGTTAATTCCTGTTCTTTGAGCCCCCGTAGCGAGTGAAGCGAGCGGAAGGTCATGCGCGAAGCGAAATAATAGGTATTTTTCTTTCACCTACACCAACTGCACTTGGTGTACGTCAGTATAGCTGCACCAAATAATCGTGCAGCAGCGAAAGAAAAAGCCATCTCACCGTTGTGATCGCAAAGTATTATTGCTTTTTTCATGATTTTATAACAAAATTGTCTTGAGCCTTGGGCAGCAACAGCTTAACAAAATTGTAGGTTAAGTTTTGATTTGTTTACTATTTTTCCGCCAGTTCGCCATTGTCCCATCATCCTGCACCAACAAAGTAGTCGGTGGAGAAAGTGCTGCACTAAATGGCACTGAGTGCAAGTGCACCGGAGAAAGAAAAAGGGTTAGTGCAGGTGAAAGAAAAACATCTAATCATTGTCTTTAATACATTCGGCTGATTAGATACCGCGCTAGGTCTAGCTCCAAGTATATTTTTGGACACATACAAAATGCGCTGGCAAATTGCTCTTTCATAAGCAGAAGCCAATAACAATTTAATAAAAAGAAGTGTACGTCGTACGTCATTCATTGTTTATGAATGACGTAGGGTCGTATATAGGTTAGAAATTTCACAAATTAAACATTTTGAATCATTTCAACGAGTATTTGGTTGAAAATCTATAAAAATGGTATTTTACTTTGAAAGTAGTGTAGTTTCACCACCGGCACTTCTTTTTATGGGTATAGATAAGCACGAAAGTTAGTATAAGCAAATCTTTCTCCAATGCACCAATTTAAAACTTCCCCTTGATGTTTTAGATGAGGACCTAATAAAATGGGGCTGGCCCGAAGACGTCTGGTTTCACGTAGACCAAGTTTCATCTGCCCATGTATATTTAAGACTGAGACAAGTAAGAATATGTTTTTGAAGGATATTTTGCTTTTGTAACTATTATATATAGTATTATGAAAATTTTAGGGCCAAACTATCGATGATCTTCCTTCGTCAGTTATAGAAGATGCCGCACAACTTGTGAAGGCCAACAGTATCATGGGAAACAAGATGAATGACCTAAGCGTGGTGTACACAATGTGGGCGAACCTAAAGAAAACACCGGGAATGGAAGTAGGGCAGGTGGGCTTCCATAAAGAGAGTGAGGTTCGAAAAATCAAAGTTGCCAAAAGAATAAATGATATAATAAATAGATTAAACAAAACCAAAAGGGAGGAACATCCAGGTAAACAACTGTGTTGAATGAATGCAGGAATGTTAGGTGTTTGCTTTGTGATTCAGATCTTACTGCATTTGTCATCAACATGTAAACTATCTTGACAAGGCAGGAAAGAGACAGGATTTTATATTTGAGTGGCTTTATAGGTTGTCTTCTTTCCCACCATTTTACTTAATATCTTATATTATTTCAAAAATCCGAAGAATTTTCTATAGTTGCCTCATCAAAAGTGAATCATGACATATTTTGGAAAAACTTGATTCTAATTGATATTTCTAGATTTTCGAGCTGAAAGAGAAAAAAGAGATAGACTGGAACGAGAAGACAAAAAGAAACTTTTGAGGGAACAGAAAAAGAAGGAAGAAGAAGAACAGAACAGACGGAAAGAGGATGCAGAGTTGAAGAGCTACAACTCTTTAATGAGTGCAGAGAATATGGGCAAATATAATGATGGGAATGATTCGGATGAGTTTATGTAATTTTTTAACCAATAAATTTCTGTTGAATTCTTATTATCAGTAATATTTTTGTAATATAAGAAGAACAATAGCAGTTCTATGAAAATGTGTATTTTGTTTTATCACCAAATAACAAAGGATATTTTACAAATACAATTGATAAAAATAACAATAGAATTATAAAAAGGTAAACTTACGCACTATGTAATGAAAAATAACCAACTATTTGGTGGAAAGGAATGGAAATTTACACTGGTTTTTATATTTTAGTACTGACTAGGATGATTTTAGGTGTAAAGCAAAATGGTTCAATAAAGTGTGACTAACATGTCAAAATATTTGGCATGAAATACTGTTACGAATTAATGGTAAGGTACAAATTGGACAAAAAAGTGTTGATGTTATAATAAACTTATGTTTACTGCAGCTAGAGAGTCTCTTATCCATGTAGGATATATTTTGTCAGGATGTACACCTAACATGAAGTTCTGTATGAATTCGACAAAGGTTCCATTCAGAATATTTTCCCGGATTGTTTTCATCAGCCTGGAAAACACAAATATGTAGCCATTTTATCTTCTAAACGTTTTGCCTTTCAATATATTTTTATGTATTCCAATAGCAAACATTTGCATACATGAATAATACTCGACTACATTGAATAGTAGCAAGCATAAACCAACCCAACGGATAGACGCACAGCTTCTAAATTAAGAAAGTTACAGTCAGTGGACGTAAGATGCCTCCGTCAGCGATACGCGCCTATTAAAGTAATAAATTTAAAATTCATCTTGTCCCTAACGGTGCGATGTTGCCGATGCCAAATGCTGTGCGATGCAACCGTTGTTATCTTCACGCGTTCGCCCGCCCGCCCTGCTAACGCCAAGTCCTAGGTGAGCGATTTACAGGCGAAGCGAACGCGAAGCGCTGGCGATGCCGTACGAAAAGTTAATATAGTCGCACGGCATCGCCACTGTTTCGCGTTCGCTGCAAATCGCTTACGTAGGACCGGGCGTAAATGTCTTTACAGGCAAAGTGAACTTGAATGGTTGCATTCGCATATATGATAATATTTTATAATAACATTATTGTCTTCATGCCGCGCGGCGGGGGATACAAATGCGTATATTTTAATTGTGGAAAAGCTAGATATTCTAATGCTGGCTTTCGTGCATTTAGATTCCCTTCTAAAAGTGAAGAACTTTGTAAAAAGTGGCTAATTAATTGCGGCAAGTACAGTACTTGTAAAGTCAATTGAAACGTCTTCGCCTGCCAATCGTCAAATTACTACCGAAATAGATACGTATATTCGTATATTTTAGCTTCGAGCATTCTCTGCTATCGACCAGTTCTATATTATTAGGCGGCACGCGACAAAGTGTTGGTGCTTTATTTGGTTTATTGTGCCGCGGCAAGCCATTAAAAAAAACCTTATAATATTGCTAGAGAAACGCGGTTTTCAGTGAAAGAAAAGTTGGGAAAAAAATAATAAAGTGTCGAAACCGGGGAGAAAAGTTGAGAATAAAAAGCTTAAGAAAAATAAAACTCAATTACTTATATCTCTTTCAGAAGTTTCACTTCAGTTGTGTGCTTATAAAGGTGAGGCACATAATTATTTTTGATTCTTTGAGTTTTTAATGGTGGTTTCCACAACTAGTTTAGGACAGATATACCGAGTTAGTCAAATTTAAAAAACTTGCGTGACTTTCGGCCGAGCTTTCGGCTAAACGAGAAGTGGTGGATATCTTGGTACCTATTATATTAACATAATAAATTTAATATAATTTGTTTGTCTTAAAAAACAAAAGAGATATAGGGGTTAGTTTGGGTTAGTTAGTTTATTTCTTTACAGGAAACTCTACCTTAATTAACCTTTCAACTGAACAACTTTATGAGAAAAGAGTTTGCAGTGATCACTTTCTTGACTCCGACTTTAAAACGAAGAAAAAGTATTTCCTGAAAAAAGAAGCAGTACCGATCTACTACAAGGAAAGTCACATTCCAGTCTTAGTTCCTGAAAAAACGTATTCCAGAAGCTGTATCTGATAAGGACGAAACAGATCCCAATAATTGGTATGTTCCAAGTTACCCCAAAGATGCTTCAGCGACACATAATTTGTCTTTAAAAACACCTGATAAGAAAAAGATAAAGCTAGAAAAAAAACTTGATTTTGTCGAAGAATGTGTCAATTTTCCGGAGCAGCTCGTTACGCCTAGAAAGGCTGGTATGAAAACCAAAATTGTAACTCAGGCCAAAACAATAAAAAAACTAAAAAATAACTTTTACAAAATAGAACAAAAACAAAGACGATGTTTAAAAAAATAGCTGTCAAAAAAACACTCGAAACCTTGTTTTTTTCAGTTCTTGTGAGCTTTGTCGCAAAAACATTTGTTCAACTGTACAAACGATCGAGAGTAGTGTTTATAACTTTGAAAAGGCGGACTATGAGGGTCTAAATGGCTACTTTTCTGATGTGGATTGGAAGGTTCTGGAACAGTGCAGAATTGTCGATGACTCAGTAGCGTTATTTTACGAAATACTTTATGATGCTGTAGAAAAATACGTTCCAAAAATCTACAGAAAAAGAGGCAAGTTTCCAAAATGGTACACCACAGAGACTATCAGGACCATTAGGAAGAAGAACAAGGCCTACCAGAAGTATAAACGCTCAAATTCTCTAGCCGACTACAATAAATATTCTTTACTCAGAAGCAATGCAAAGCACCTTGTGGAAACTAGCTATCTGTTGTATGTTTCTAATACTGAGCTGATGATTCCCCACAACGAATACTTCTGGTCTTTCGTCGGCTCTCTAAAGAAAAGTGGTGGTATGCCAAGTAGTATGATCTATAACAACAAACAACTGAACGACGAGAAAGAGATTGCTAATGCATTCGCGGATCACTTTGAGTCTTGCTATAGGGTTTATCCTAGTAACATCGTCGGGAGACTGCCCGAGTCTGAGTCCGTTGAACTTTTTGCGCACCACTTTACTGCAAATGAAGTGGCCCGGAAACTGGAGATTTTGGACAAAAATAAAAGCACAGGACTAGATGGAGTACCCGCGTTACTATTGAGAGGCTGTAGCTCAACTCTTGCAGTCCCTCTAAGTCAGATTTACCAGGCTTCTTTTAATCAGGAGACGTTTCCAAGAGCATGGAAATACTCTTCTATTGCTCCAATTTTCAAGTCAGGTTCAAAAAACGAGATCATTAACTATAGGGCCATTTCACTACTTCCTGTAATGTCGAAAGTGTTCGAAAGCATTATCACCGATGAAATATTTGAGAAGTTCAAACATCACATTCTAGAAGAACAACATGGTTTCTTTAAAGGAAGGTCAACAACCACTAATCTGGGAGTTTTCCACAATGATTTGGTCAATAACATCGAAAACGGCTTCCAGGTAGATGTGATATACACCGACCTCACAAAGGCATTTGACCGGGTGTCACACTCTTTACTCGTCGATAGGCTTTCGCGGTTGGGAATAAGAGACAATTATATAGGGTGGATCCAATCCTACCTAACGGATAGAAAACAGTGCGTTCAGTTCGGAAGCAGAACACCCCGGAATGTAATCGTCACGTCGGGTGTCCCTCAGGGCTCTCATCTGGGTTCAGTCCTGTTTCTCCTTTACATAAAGTGTTTCGTACGTGTTTGAAACTTGTAAATTTTTATTGTATGCCGACGACTTGAAGCTTTTTAGTGTAATAAAGACCAAAGATGACTGTGATAAGGTTCAAGACGACTTAAACAGACTAAATACATGGTGTGTTAATAACTGTTTGGAGATGAATGGTAGTAAGTGTAAAGTTATGCGTTTTTTTAAATGTAAACGTCCCTTAGTAAGTAATTATTTTATAAACAACAACATCATCAAAATTGTCGATCATTTTTAATGACTTAGGAGTAACATTTAGCACTGATTTGAGTTTTAACAGGCACATTGACTGTACCGCACTAAAAGCCTCGAGAATGATTTGCTTTATTCGCAGAACTTGCTCAAAAATATATGATACTAAAGCTATTAAATCATTATACAACTGTCTAGTTCTTAGTGTGTTGGAGTACAACAGTATTATATGGTGTCCGTATTATCAATGTCATAAAGAGCGATTGGAGCGAGTGCAGAATAAGTTTGTCAAGTTTTTATTGTATAAACACAGGTTTCCTTACAGTGACGTTCCTTATTTAACTAGAGTTAAGTTAGCTGGGCTTCAGACCTTGGAGCAGCGCAGGGAGAATGCTATGGCATTATTTACATACAAACTTTTGAACAATCAAATTCAATGTACTCATCTTCTCACGTCCACAAAGAACCACTAGGGCAAACGACTTATTTGCAATAACATTCCATCGAACTAATTATGGCTCTCAAAATTTTAGCGACAGATTAATGTGCAATTATAACAAAAATTTTCCTAATGTTGACTTGTTTATGTTTAAGTATGAGCCGTTTCGCAGGGCTGTTAAAGCTCCAAGATGGCACTGTCACAATGGTTACTTTTCCTAACTGTGTAGGTTTTTAATATTGATAAAAGTTCAAATACTGCCAGGGCTTTGCCAAAACTAACCGAGGTACATATGAACCCAAATGCATTTCAAAAAATGACTGTGAAATATGCTGTTCAAATTTTTTCACATTCTGTTGCCTCTGCTATTAAAACTTGTGTGGAGAATGGTCAAATTGTAAAGGAAGCCTTGGCTACAGCCAACTTTGTATCTGACCTTAATAATTTATTTGATTCTCTGAATAGTCATACCCTTTTTTCTAAAAATCCAAGTAACTGTGCTATATCATACAGAAACCCCCAAATTTTTAAAATTTTGCAAAATGGTCTAGATATTTTTAAAAATTTGACAAAAATAGTTGAACAAGGTAGAAGTCATCCTCGTCCGGATTGTTTTGACGGTGTTATCCAAAGCATAAATGGAATATTAGGATTTTATGAAGAAGAAAAAAAAGCACAGCCTTCTGTTTGGATTTGCCTAAACCACCTTTGCCAGGATTTCCTTGAAAATACATTTTCTTCTCTTCGGCAAAGAGGTGGTTGGGATCCTAACATAACACCAAAAATGTTTCGCCAATGCTTTTCAAAATTTATTAGTAATAATGTACAAGATGCACTTTTACATGCATACAATGCCTTAAACTAGAATATTGGTGTTATATAAAAATAAAATGCTATAACCAACGACAAATAAATAACACACTTTTGAAACAATTTAGAAAAACACACACTATTACCTTAAAAAAGAATAAGACACTATTGAAACAAGTCACTAAAAAGCAATAAAAACATTTAATATATAACTAACATTTAATATATGACTAAACATTTAATGTATAACCAAAATCAAAAAGTATTCAGCGAAAGTTAAAATCACTTTTAAAATACTCATCAAAGCTATAGAAAGCCCCAAGCATTAAGTATTTTTTCATTTTCAATTTAAATTGTGTTTCACCAAGAGCTCTTACTTCATGCGGTAGCATATTAAAAAATTTCAAACCATAGAAGGCAGTGCCACTCCTAGATCTCCTGAGGCGCAGGTGGCTCAGAACAAGGTTAGTGTTGTTCCTCGTCTGATATGTATGAATCTCGTGGTGTGCTCTAAATAAGTGAATATTCTGCCTGACATAAACCAAGCACTGCAATATATATACACACGGGAGGGTCATTATTTTATGATTGACGAAGCTCCGCCGACAGTCATTCCGGTACCCCAGATCATCAATAATCCTCAGACATTTACGTTGTAATTTAAATATTCTCATGGCATGAGGTGAATGTCCCCACTCCAGGATAGCATAGGACATGTTCGAACCGAAGTAACCGTGATATGCCGACAACAGAGTACCCACCGATACACATCCAGCCAAATTTCTTAACAGATACATTGACTTGGATAACTTACTACTAAGTTGGTCAACATGACCCTCCCATGTCAACCCTCTATCCAAATGAACCCCCAAAAACTTCACCTGTGCTGCACAACCCGCTAAAAGATGATGGTCCCGTTTCTCTCTTCTCAGAGTAAAATTGATGGAAACTGTCTTTTCACCATTCACACACAACCTGTTTGCCAGAAACCAATTTTGAATATTTGATGATGTTTCAGATATACCAGAGTCATCTATTCTGGATGGATGATATGTTGTAAAAGTTGTCGTGTCATCAGCAAATAATATAAGATTTGCATCATCCTGAAATTTGACCAAATCATTAACAATGTTGTTAATGTTAAAAGCCTATGGAGTATATTATGTGTATTGTGTATCTGTCTGAGTTTTGTCTGCTTTTATCAAGTAATACTCCATGGAAAATCGCGATTTTTGGACAATATAGTGATGGACGATTTTCCTGGACCTGTGTTGTGTTGCATGGTCTACCACTGTTGTGCAAGACATGTAACAGGTGTATCACTTTTTGGGTGCCTTCTAAATGAAAAAACGGTTGTTTATGTTATCCAAAAACACTTGATTTACAAAAAATTGGGTCTACTATAGTACCATCATTTCAGGAATATTTTACTTTTATATTTTATTTTGTGACAAATTCGCTTATTCTTACTGTGACAGGCCGGAAATTGATTCATACCGAATATCAACCTCTGTACCATGGGCATGGCTTCAAACTGTGCTATATGTCAAACTGTTTGTATCTTTAAACGCCGCCCAAATGCTAAAGAGGGTGAGCTTTTTGGTGTTAATTGCGACCGTTGTAAACTCTTTCACTGTAAGGACTGTGCAAACTTGAGTACTACGGAGTCTGATGCTCTACTTCTTCAAAACAGAACTATTATATTTTTTTGCAATGGTTGTAAAGCGGGTCTTTCGGATGCCGAGCAGTTATCTTTGCATTGCGATCAACTCAAAACTGATTTGGTTAAAAAGGATACCTACATCAACAATCTTGAAATTGACTTCGAAGATCTAAAGCTGAGCCTCAGGCAGGAGATTGACAGACTTATAAATGACAACAAATTAAAGGATGTGCACATCAAGCGACTTGAACGACGAACGGAAACATTGGATGATGAGGTTTTTGAAGTTGAAAGGAACTACATGATCACCATTCAGTCGCAAAAAGAAGAGTTGATTGGTGTCAAAAAAGAAATAGTTGATATGCTCAAAGTTAACACCAATCTAGCGAAGGACATCAAAGCTAAGGCAACTAAAATTGAATGTCTTGAAAATGAACTAACTGCCCTAAAAAATTCTAACATTACTCTACTTGATAATATTTCCTCTTTAACAAAGGACAATGACCAACATCTACGGGACTTGATGGAATTAAAAAATGAAACAAACTTAACGCCGCCTATATCAGACTGTGCAGATGTCTGTACGCAGACTGAATTGTTTACTGTTGCTTCCGAGGACAAGAGAGTCGTGACGAGTGTGTCGAGTTTGGACGTATCTAGCAGGCATATCAATGTTTTAAATGATATTAATAGCAACAAAAATCGCATACTTCTACTCTGTGATCAGATGGGAAGGGGATTAGATTCAACAATAAGTGATAAACTTGGAAGTAAATATATGGTTCAGAGCGTAATAAAACCTTTTGCTCTATTCGAAGATGTTGTGGAAAATGTTGCACTTTTAATTGAGAATTTTAGTAGGGATGATTACTTAATTATTTTTGCAGGATATAATAATTTTTGTAAGGAAAGTTTTCCAAAATATCAGTATGTTATAAATAGGTTGAAGATGTGCGTCCATACCAATGTTATTGTCCTATCGACACCTATTTGTTTTGGAGTGCCAAGTAAGTGTTATGATTTTAACAATAGGATAAGTAACCTTGTATATAACTTCGATAGGTTTTCAGCAAATAGAATGTCTTTCATTAATAGTTGTAATAAGTTGGGTAGGAAGCAATCCAATATGAAATTGACCGAATTAATTAGTAATGTTATAGCTTCGTCTTGCAACAAGAGTTTGATCTACATCAATATTATTGATAACGCATATAGTCAAGCTCCTTTCGATAGTTCTTTGTTGAATTCCTCAAATAGTTCTTCAACTAGAGATGATCGTGATGTATCACACTATGCATGTAGTGATTCGCATAATAACACTTCACCTAATGTCTCTGGAACAAATTTTCATCCAGCTCAGATAGAATTAATAGCCACTTAACAAACAAGGTATCGGTATTTTACCAGAATTGTAGGGGGATTAAAACCAAACTACATAATTTAAAGTGCAACATGCTGATTAATGACCATGATATAATAGGTATAACCGAAACATGGTTGAACGAATCAATAAATAATGTAGAGTTTAGTTATGACAATAGGGTTGTGTTTAGGAAAGATAGAAATAGGGTTATCACTGACAAATCACAAGGCGGTGGAGTTTTGCTGGCTGTTAAGAGTTGCTTTATGGCTACTGTGGTGAACATTTTTGATGCTGATCAGGAAGCAATATGTGTGAAACTCAGATTGGGCTCACATTCTTATTTATTTGTAATAATAGTCTACTTCGTCCCAAATAGCGCTAGTGTCTTGTATGAGCAATTTTTTGAGAAGATAGAATTTAACTTGAGCGGGGAATCTAAATCCGAATACGTTATAATTGGCGACTTTAATATTTCAAGTTATGTAAACCATCTTTCTTGTAATGACGCTTTAAATACTCTTAAATCTTTCCTGTCCTTTAATAATTTAGTTCAGTTAAATCAGGTCAGAAATAATAACAATGTTGTTCTTGATCTCGTGATTTCCTCTTTTGATGGTGTGCGGGTCGACAGAACAGATGATGCTTTGGTTCCTATTGACAAACATCATCCATGTCTGAGCGTATGCTTGAAAACTAAAGAACGTGTTGAACACTGTAAATTTGTATCAACAACGAAACTAAATTTTAAAAAAGCTGATTTTTTGCTAATGTATAGACTTTTCAGAGACCAAGACTGGAGTGACTTTGAGAGCCTTCCAGATGTCAATTCGGCATTGGAGTATTTTTATGCCAAACTGGCCGACTTATTTGAGAAATGTGTTCCGAAGTCAACTCAGATAGATAAAAAATACCCAGTCTGGTTCAATAAAGAGATAATTAACCTTCTTAAACAAAAACATAATTCTTTTCTCAAATCTAAGAAACTCAAATCTCACTACTGGACACACAAGTATTTTTCTTTTAGAAGCATCATTAAAAATAAAATTAAAATTGCACATTCTAAATATCTACAGGATGTTGAATCAAGCTTAAAAATGAACCCTAAAATCTTTTGGTCTTTTTTAAAGACTCTAAAGGATTCTCCTGATATTTTGGAGGAAATGTCTTTTGGTGATAAAATTTATTCGGGTTCTCAAAATGTAGCCGATGGTTTTGCTGATTTTTTTAAATCAGTTTTTGTCAATGACGAAGATATAGGCTGCACAGCGACCAAGTCTAAGTCATTCTTTTGTAGCAGGTTAATCTCCACGCAAGAAATAACAAAAGCAGTGAAGAAAATTAGGGCAAATAGGGCGGTTGGCCCCGATGGGATCCCGACTTATATCTGGAAGGGTTGTAGTGAGTACTTGTCCAAACCTTTGGAATATCTGTTTAATTTAATCTTAAAAACCTCAGTTTATCCTGATCAGTGGAAAGTTAGTAAAATAATTCCAATTCACAAGGCGGGAGCCAGACATGAAATAAATAACTACAGGCCCATAAGCATTGTAAGCGCGGTTCCAAAAATTTTTGAGATTGTTATTTTCGAACGATTATATGATGAAATCTCTGGTTGTCTCTCAACATGTCAACATGGATTTTTACCTAAAAAGTCAACATTTACTAACTTAGCCTCCTTCTGTCAGTTTGTTCACGAAGCTATCAACAACAAATCTCAGGTGGATGTTATATACACCGACATGGAGAAGGCATTTGACAGAGTGAGGCATTGTGTAATATTGAGATCTTTGTCTGATTTGAATGTTTCTCTATATCTTCAAAATTTGATTAAATCTTATTTGAATAGTAGGTTCCAGTATGTTGAGGTCAAAGGATGCAGGTCGGTTATTTTCGCGAGTACGTCGGGAGTTCCTCAGGGATCCAACTTGGGTCCTCTTTTGTTTTTGGCAGCCGTAAACGGTATGGCCGGTGGTATCAAGAATGCTCTGGGGTTGTTGTTTGCAGATGACTTTAAATGTTTCTATCAGATTGATTCTGTTGAGGATTGTGTGACCCTACAGAATAACTTTTGCGCCGTGGCTGACTGGTGTGATTCGAATAGCTTTAATTTGAATGTAAATAAATGTGCGTGTATGTCTTTCACATTGAATCATAATATTGTTGGCTATGACTATTCTTTAAATGGAGTCAATTTACGGCGAGTGAATCAGCATAAGGATCTTGGTGTAATCTTTGACCCAACATTGTCTTTCTCTAGCCATATAATATCTAAAATTGATAGTGCACAAAAAATAGCAGGTTTTATTGTCAGGAATACTAGAGTTTTCAGCACGGATGTTTGCTGGCATCTTTTTGATAGCCTTGTGTTGCCAGTTTTGGAATATGGCAGCATAATATGGTCCCCCCAGTATAGTGTTTGGGTAACATTTATTGAAAAAGTGCAGAGAAGATTTTTGAAGTGCATGTATTATAGGAAGTATGGCGTATATCCTCAGAAAGGGTGTGACAACGAATACCTTTTAGGAGTCTTTGGCAGGCTTTCGTTAGTAAAAAGAAGAATTAAAATACTACTATGCACTTTATTTAGAATTTTGAAAGGTGAGATTGACTGCCCCGAAATTCTTGGTACATTACCTTTTGTTGTCAATAGAGTCAACTCGCGAGCCTCAAATGTTTTTTATCTGGCCCATCCTCGAATAAACCTATACAAGAACTCTCCAATTTACAAAATGTGTTACTTTTTTAATTTGTATGCATCTGATATTGATGTAGATACAACTAGTCTTGGTCAGTTCAAAAATTTGGTCAACGATAAGCTGAGATCGACCAGTTAATAAACCAAATATTCAATTGTAGCTGTGGTGATCATTGTGTGGTTGTGTTAGGTATGCCTATTTATTTGTATATGTATTGTACTTTGGCTGCGAATGATTAATCTTGTGTAAGCTTAGTTATGTACTGCACCCAGTTTTATAATGTTAAAGCCCTTTGACTTGACAGTATTTTATCGATGTATTTTTGTTTATTTGAGTTTTGATTCGAGTTTGCTTGATTGCCTTTCTTTGTTTGATTTTATATCTAGATTTAAGATGTATCTGTAATTGGCACCAGTGCTGTTGATACGTATGTAATAATAAATAAATAAATAAATAACATAAATCAAGAAAAGAGTTGGTCCGAGGACCGAGCCCTGGGGAACCCCATGCAGAATATGCCGTTTCTGGGAGACGATACCCTGGAAGGCGACAAACTGAGAGCGATCTGACAGATATAAAGTTACGAGATTCACACTGCCCCCATCAAAACCATAAAAAGACAACTTTTTCAATACAAACCATAATCAGTCTAATAAAACCCTCAAAATCGGCAAACTGTGAGGAAGATCAGGCAAAAAATATTATTTTAGATTATTCTAAATGTGCAAAATTGAATGAAAACAACATTAATCTTCATGCTGAGGATTCCGATAACGACGAGACAAATTTTAAAAACCAGCAGCAGCAATCCCACAACATGACTGACAACTTTCCAAGCCTCAAAGAAGGTTGCCTTGAAGATTGTTCAGTAGCCTACTATGCCGGATTTTTAGTTAGAAAAACATTACTAAAATTTAAAAATTGTGCGAATTGCAAAGCTATCATGCAGAATGATTCTGTAAACTTACAAGATCCAAGTCAAATTTTGATTCTTCAGAGAAACTACGGTTCCTCCGAAAATAGTAAATTATACTTGGTGTCCCCAAGCCAGTCTGTTTCTGAAGTTGTCCTAAAGGCTATGAATATATTTAACATATATTTTTTCTCATACAAATGCCACGAATTTATTCACGCGAAAATTAGCAACAAAATTTTCAATAAAAATTTAGTCTGGCTTGGAGACCCAAGCGATCCCTGCTGTGCCCACAGAAAATTCCTGTTGACTCACCTTACTTACACAAATTTATTTAAATTCTGCAAGTGGCGCCTTACAATAAAAGCAAATCAACATACTCAAAAAATCAAAAACTTAAAACATATTTAATTTTATTTAAATTTTCTCCATGTTCAAATTTTTGTTATGAGGTATGTCAAAAAAATAACTTTGCAGAAATATATATTCTTATTCAAAATAATTTGGCAAATCAATAAATATAAGTTTCAGTTTCTTATTTATCAGTGTATAAACATTTCTTAAACGTTCCATGTCTACCTATAGTTTTGGAAACTGCGTGTTAATTTCTTTTTAAATGCTTAGGCAGATACATACAAACCATCAAGGTACTATGTTTATATCTTTGTTTTGTTTGTTTTTAACTGCTTAGCATAAACCAACAGTTGGGTTCGTGTATGCTGCTTAGTTAGGCACTATGTTTATTTAGGAAAATGTATTACACATAGTTTATTATAGAGAGTATGATACCAAGGATGTATCAGTTCATAGCCAAGTCTTTGAAAATAAAAGTGTTACCCTAATAATATGTTTTATAGCCTTTAGACTATTATTTTGTTAGGTACGTAAATACTAACGTTTTATTTGTTACAAGTAGGTAGGTACTTTCTTAAAATTAAATACATTATTTTTTGAAACACTCTTAAAAGTATTCAAAAAAATATATATATTTTCCACAAATTATAAATGTATTTCATGTCAGTAAGCAGCTTGGAGGCTTTTAGGTAAGTACAATTTTGAAATGAAGTATACGATGTGTCTGTTTAAAAAACGATATTCATGAAACTTTATTAAGCAGATTAAAGTTCTGCGTCAAAATCATACGAACTGGGTTTGTTTATGGTCAAAATAATAAACTGGAATATGTAAACGTGGTTAAAACTAACGTACTATTTAAATAACAAGAGCTCTAGAAATAACATCTTTGAATTGTGACAATATCGAATTTGAATAATTAAAAAAACACATTAAAATATCGATATGTACCCATCTAATTTTTTTTGTAAACGTTTTCTAAACTATAAACACACACGAACCTGATGCTATAAATGTTATTAAAAAAACAAGTAAAATGTCAATGCTTAGTGTGAGAAAACCCATGACTGGTGAAAAGATTTACTCGTTTTATATAGATAATATAACGCCAGTTGCAGTTTTACCCAGCTTTTAGCAAAAAGTTGAACAGGGCAACACAGTGCGTCAAGAGCACGCCTAAATGAACAAAACTTACAATTAACCCAGGCTTTCGTGTCGACTACGAAGCCTGGGGTAAAACGTTTCCTCCACAGGTCTTATGCCGGCCGTGCGTCTATAAGTTGGGTTCGTGTATGGTAGCAAGACTAAATCTTAAATATTTGGAGGAACAATTACCTAGGCAAAAATATAGCAATCAGAATAAAAATTAAAAACTACGCAATGTCTAGAAATATCAACAATTTGTCTACTTTGGGTGCTAATCCGGAGAATTTCTCACCAACGCACAATGGAAGTTAGAAAGGCTTCTAAGATTTATAATC
Organism: Pissodes strobi; assembly: GCA_016904865.1. Taxonomy (NCBI): domain Eukaryota; kingdom Metazoa; phylum Arthropoda; class Insecta; order Coleoptera; family Curculionidae; genus Pissodes; species Pissodes strobi. The sequence continues at coordinate 22,840 of MU185967.1, forward strand.
GCCAGGGATCTCCAGCCCACGTTTCAGATTTATTCATTCAAGATTTATATCCTCATTTATACAAAGCTTCTCTGACCCCGTTCTTACCTTAATTGAAAAAATAAGTTGTGTTCGGTGAGTAAATGACAAGCTACAGGTAAATCGTTCACAATCCCATGCAGGTAAGCTCTTGTGTAGTTTTTGCATGTACTGCACGTACACTCTTTATCAATAGGATCCATATCTGTTGCATATCGATTCTTTTTCAGATTAATTTGTCCAGTCATTAAGAGAGCACAGCCAAATCTCTTTAAACATGAAATTATTTTTAATACATACTTTACCAAACATATACATATCATGTATTTAGCCCTGGCACAAGTTTTTCACAACAATCAATATGCTAAGTCATTAAACATCATTTAATTTAATTTAATTATGCAATCTGAACCAAGCTACATAACTGACAATTATATATTGTTTATTTTATACTTTACCGCAGTTCTAGTTGGAAACACACAGTCAAACATATCAACACCCAAAGCAGAACACACTACGAGGTCAACCGCAAATCCAACTCCCATCAAATATATTGGCTTATTTTTAGGTAGCAAATCTGTGCACAAATGTACTATCTTCCAAAAATCATCTTTACTCTCCCCACCACTAAAAGTATTTCAAAAATTAATAATTAGCTGTGAATGTGCTTCTCTTTTGAACATTACTAAGGTGGTCTTGCACCTGCCTTAATCCACCTATTGCAAACCCATTCGTGTCTCTTTTTATGTGGTCTTCTACACTTATCCTTCTTAAATCTTTGTACAAGGTTCCTTGCACTATAGGAAAAATATTTTGAGTTTCTGGATTCTGATGGGCCTTTATACATCTGTCTAACCATCTTGTGGTCCTAAAAAAATTTAAAATCATCCTCAAGTCAGTAGACTGAACAACATTGTTAGAAAGTTACCATAATTTTAAAATACTCTTAACACTTACCTGTGAACAGATTCTTCTATTCTGTCCTTATCAGGAACAGTTGTCTTGACAACATCGTCCAATTGCATAATGATATCAGCCCCAATTGCATTTTGAATCTCAATGGAATGTTCAGGGGTTAACATTACTTCGTCCTTGTGTTCATTTAATGACTCAAACTTAACCCCCCGCTCTGTAATCTCTGCCAGCTTCAGTAACGATACCATTTGGAACCCTCCAGAGTCTGTCAGTAAATTTCTGTCCCAGTTCATGAATTTATGCAGACCTCCGGCTTTACGTAAAATGTCTGGTCCCTAAAATACAAATAACAGAAAAATATATAGGTACAACAGTTGAGTGCAAACGAATAAATATCAACTTACCGGTCTTGTTCCTAAATGATAAGTATTGGAAAGCATAATTTGTACTCCCATTGCCTTCAATTGTTCAGATAGCAATCCTTTTATTGTCCCCTAAAAAATGGGATACTAAGCATCCTTCTAATAATGCATTTTATTTCAGTTAAAGCTGTTCACTTACTTGAGTACCAACAGGCATAAAAACAGGTGTATCTACGGGTCCGTGCGGTAATGTTATTTTTCCCACTCGGGCCTTAGTGGTTTTGCATTCACCTAATATTTCAAATACCAGCGGAGTCTTTACGGTATTCATTTTTCATTTACCGCAAAAATTATTTTCCTTTTCAAAAAATTATAGGTTAGGGTATATTTGAGTTGAGTTGAGTTGTAACACCCTTCAAAGAAGGGTGCGGTTGGCAGTTGGCACTGCTACGAGGCAATTTGCCAGAACAGCCCTTCGTCCGGCGCTTAGGCAGAGACAGAGCTACCCTTCTGCTTACGGTACAGTTCTGTTCATAAAAAAGTGGGACAGCGTTTGTACATTGTAAACCTGCCTGTGATGTTCCAAATTTCAAAATAAAGTGGTACAGATTTGGCATTCAGCAGTTTTCCTCCACAAATTTAAAAAAAAAGTCGGTTTTACAATCTCAGAAAATTGTTATTTAAATAATTATCAATAAATGAACAGTGTATTTAAAAAAACCTTAACAATAAACAACAACAACAAAATATTTTAAATAAAAATAATAATTTATAAGAAACACTTCTAATTAGTACTTAGTCATTGCACCATTTTTCCCTATAGCATCATTTAGCCGGGTAGGTATTGAGAAATACAAGTTTCTAATTAAGTTTGGGGTTGTTTCGATTAGTTCCTCCCAGGTTTCTACTATTTTAGCAATAAGTGCATCTCTATTTTACGGCCTAAATTGTGAATCCTACATTATTTTAGTCATTAAACGCCATATGTTTTCTATTATATTAAAATCGGGGCTTTTCGCGGTCCATAATAGGGTTTCTATGTTATCTGTTGAAACCACTCTCTGATTATTGCAGCGTTATGCACGGCACAGTTATCATGTTGAAATATAAAATCATGGTTTGGAAAATGTTCTAAAACACTGGGTAGCATAATATTTTCTAATATATTCCTATAGTTGACCGCATTGAATCTTTCCTCCATAATCCAACACACTCCAAGTCCTTGGTAGCTGATCCAAGCCCATATATTGACTGAAAATCGTCCTGATCGATCGGAATTATTAATATAGGATTCTTCAAACCTAGTTCCACGCCGGGGTCTGTAAACCCTTACGTGACCGTTGAATGTCGACTGAAAAACTTTTTCATCAGAAAATACGACTTTATCCCAATTTTCACGCAATGTATTGTTTAATGCGAAAAGAACTCTTGCCTGTTTATGTTCCTCTTTTAAAATATTTTTTTTAGCAGCGACATAATTTCCTAGAGGCGATTCTTTTATTCTGCGACATGCAGTTGGTGTCGAACCAGAAAAATGTGTTCGTTCTATTGTATTTCGCGCTACTTCAAAGGGGTGATCCCGCAAGTACTCGACCAAAGCTGCATCTTCTTCCTGAGTTATGATTCTAGGTCTTCCGAGAGGCTTTTTCTTGTCGAGGGTTTCAAAAACCTTCCATCTATTCTTTATTTGTTTCGGTGTTTTTATTTTTATTCATTAAACGGGCAACTTCTCTAACTGGCACACCATCTTCTAGATAAACAATTATTTTTGCCCTTTCAACGTAGCTTAACTGAGGCTTTGGAATTTAATTTAAAAGCTTCGCAATAATTCCTTCAAACTATGTTTTAAAAATTAATTTAAAACTGACGCATATTTTAAAGTCATCTTGACTTTTGAAAGTGACATTTTTTGAAAGTCTGATTTACACTAGTGTAAAATCGCTGTCCCACTTTTTTATGAACAGAACTGTACACGTTATTCCGGTTTGAAGTGCCTTATATTTGGGGGCGACCACGACGTTGTCGGGCTCTGGACCCTGTCACGACCACCGACTTTTACACACGGCACAGAGAAATCCCACACTGGGTATTTCTTCTGGCTAAAGACAAACACATATACGCTGAAAGGCACAGACGACGCTGGCTAGGACTCCCGGTTCTTCCTCGGGGAGAAAAACGATTTTGTTTTGTTGTCATTTAAAAATGTGGTTGTAGCTTAGACCCATATTAAGATCCTTTACACAAATAGAGCACTATGTGTCCTATTGCTCGATCCCATCGATATCTTAGGATCCGCAAGGCCCTCCGCTCGCTTCGCTCGCTACGGGGGCTCATGAAAAGGAAACTAACCAGGTGCTAACCCAAGACATACCCAAACCCAAAATCAAGAAAAAAACTGTTTAGAGACATAATCTTAAAAAAATAATAATAATAATAATAAAGCAACGGGGTTAGAACCCCGGCCGTCCAGGTGAGACCCAGCCATCTAAAACTCTCGACCACGAGAGCTCTTGCCACATACTGATTGCATCACGAAGACTGTAAGACATATTATAATACACTTGACGATACTCTGACAATATCATTTTCATTCCTTCGCATATTTCACTTTTCGTATGGCCCTCTGCTCGCTTCGCTCGCTACGGGGGCTCAAGGAAAGGACACTAACCAGGTGCTAACCCAAACTAACCCAAGACATACCCAAAAACAAGAAAACAAAGTTTAGAAATATAACTTAAAAAAAAATTAAAACACCAACGGGGTTTGAACTCGAGTCGCCGAAGTGAAGGCGGCTAACCATGCAAACCCCTAGACCACCACTACCACCAGGGCACATGCAAACGACTGGTTGCATCACGAAGACATGGCGCGCACGCAGGAATAAAAATGACATAGTCTTATTATCCGCAAATTTGTAATACGAGATGGATCGACCAATAGGAGAGGTCGATTTTTACCACCGACAAAGGATCTTAAAATGCGTAGCATTATAAGATCCATTACCCAAATAGTGCACTACATAAAAATCGGCCTCTCCTATTGGTCGATCCGCATGGCACTCCGCTCGCTTCGCTCGCTACGGGGGCTAAAGAAAAGTAAACTAACCAGGTGCTAACCCAAACTAACCCAAGACATACCCAAAATCACGAAAAAAACTATTTAGAAACATAATTTAAAAAAATAAATAAAAAAAAGCAACGAGGATTGAACCGTCCAGGTGAGACCCAGCTGTCTAAACCTCTACACCACGAGGGCTCTTGACAGAAATTCATTGCATCACGAAGACATATTGTAATATGAGATGGATCGACCAATAGGAGAGGTCGATTTTTACATAGTGCACTATTTGTGTAAAGGATCTTAAAACGGAAATGCGTAGGCTTGTAGTTAGTTCGGTTTAGCCGTTGATTCATAAATGGATACGATCCTTTAACGTCACTTTAGGGTACTGTTTCACTTCCGCTTCGTTCTCTGTTGTATCAACACTTGTCGGGTAACAACTCTCTGTCCCAATATCGGGTGACCCATGGCAATCGTTCAGGACTAACGTCTAGCCGCTACCGGTAACTGGCTTTCCGGGCGACTATACCTAAGATACGGCGTACTCGAGTCACTACTTTGGATCAATTCAGAACTGATTCGTGTTCGATTGTAGAAATATCACTTTGCCCCCACTACCTAAAAAGTGATCCAGATCCAGCTCACCTGTAAGTGAACCGAAAACGGACCGGGATCACCTAGATCGGTTTAGTAGTTCAGGTAAAATATGGCATTTAAATGTCAATTGTCAATCGGCTTTTTTAAAATTTAATTTAATTTAAATGTATTTGACCTTGGCTCACTGAACTGAAATATCAGTTGAGTTTCAGTTCATTTAGAACTGATCTGCAGTCTCAATCGAATACGGCTATAAATGTTAGCTAGAATACCCCCGTTACGTTTTATCTTCAATTATATTATTATAAACACACAAGCGTCAGAAGCGTCAGAAGATTAGACGATTTAGGCGATTATGGCTTTGCATGGCCCTCCGCTCGCTTCGCTCGCTACGGGGGCTCAAAATATGAAAACTAAATAAAACTAACCCAAAATGAAGAAAAAAAATTAATAGAAAAACAATAAACAAAACACCCGTCGCGAATGACGGGAATCGAACCCGCAGCGCCGGAATGACAGGCAAGCGCTACCCTCCACACCACCGAGGCGTTATAGATATTTTGCTAGAACGTAGCGACATGGATTCGTTTCGTCGCATCGAAAATTATGCACATTTACATTACAGTCGCGCTATAAAATTTGCGATGGATAGTCAGTTACCGTCAGCGACTAGACGTTATTACCGTTCAGGGACCGTTTGGGCTCCTCGAGGAAGAATCGAACGTCATAACCAGGGTAGTCTGTGCCGTTTCATAGATATTTAGTCAGAAGAATTACCCATTCGCGCCGGTATCCAGGCCCCGGCCGGGGGCAGCCGGATGTTACCGTGAGACCATTTCTCTACCTGTGTCGTTCATAGATTATAGTTGTGTGCAAGAGTCGGGAATCACCCGGGGCACTGGCCCGCCGTACTGGAGGTTCCTACCCCGAATACAAGGCCACTCAAACTAGAGTCACAGCTTAGTACAATCAGCTAGGACACTCCGCTCGTGAGAACGGTTTGCGCCGATCCTTGCGCATGGCGCCATTATGGGGAAGATCACGGCACTAGCGTCGGTAGCGGCTATTTGGTCCTTAGATTTTGAATTAATTGAACATAGGCGTAGTTAAAAGTGTTGATACCGATTTCGTGTTTTTATAACTAGCGATATCATGAGTTTCTCAAAGATGGGACACGTTTGTGCCGCTAAAGGATGTATTAATAAAAAATATAATTGTGATAGGAGCTTCTTTCGGTTTTCAACTGATAAAAAGAGGTAAGTATCTAATTATAACTACGATATATGTAATATTTTCACGGCTTAGTACAAAGCTGTGATATTTTGTTGCTTCCACATTTCAACTTGGATATTCTTATTGTATATTATGGGCATGTCTGTGCAAAGCAATGAATGTTTTGTCATATCATGCCATCATTCTTTATGTCATCAACTTACTTCGTAATTATATACTGGTAATAGTTATTTGTATGTTTAAAGCGCAAAGTAACGGATTACCGCCTGACAAAGAATGTTGCTGTAATCTTTCGCAAACGGCAATATTATTTTGCGCTCGAAAAACACACAGAACTATTTCTACAGCCCCATTTTTATAAATTAATTGCACATATTTCTCTATACTTGTTCTGAAATTTGCAAATGGCTGTCAGTTTTGACATATTGTATTCGGGCTTCGGGCATATTTAGAACAGGAATGCCAGCAACAAACTGTAACAAACGCACAACTGTCATTTATTTATCTTCGGTTTCCATAACCATTCATAGCACACTCGACGGAAAAAGTGAGAATTTTCTCAAAATATTTGCAGTAATAGTATATTTTGCAACAAGTGTTGAAGTGCAATTTATGTCACTCGCCTACGGCTCGTGCCATCAAACTTCACACTCGTGTGAAAAATGATTTTTCACACGCGTTACATACTGTACTTTTTTCTACGAATGCAAATAATATTAATATTATATAATATTTATCAGACATATACCTAGTTTACAAAGACCATACAAACACTTCTACAGCAATTTGTGTAACTAGTTAATGAGTAGCTATTGACATGCCAGGGCTGAGACAACACCCTACCCGTGGCGTCCTTTTAGGGTTTCGCCCTTAAATTTTGGAGTTATTCTTTTCATATCTTTGGAAAAAAGCGCCATTCATCGGCCGTCTCCTCGTATGGCTTTGCCTTCCCCCGGGGGACCCATTTTTGACATATTCGGAAAAGGTAGCATCCGGGGGTTAAGCCCTAAATTGGGACTCCTTAAGGCCCAAAGCCCTGAAATGGGGCCCCTGGGGGGGCGAATCTTTTGAATGGGGCCCCCCGGCGTGGGTGTCTCATATTTGACACATTTGGAAAAGAGGTTCTCCCCCTGGGGCGAAGCCCTAAAATGGGGCCCAGGGAGGGCAAAACCCTAGAATGTGGTCTATGGTACGGGAGTCCCATTTTTTACAGATAAAAAAATGGGGCCACCTGAGGCGAAGCCCTAAAATTGGCCCCAAGCCTTAAAAGAGGGACCGTGGAGTTCAATTTTCTACAGTTTTGCAAAAAGGGGCTTCTGGGGGGGTGAAGCCCTAAAATTGAGCCCACTTTTTTACAGATCTGGGAATGGGCCTCTGAGGGCGAAGCTCTAAAACGGAGACGAAGCTCTTTCATCTAAATACCCGCATAAGCGTGTGAAAAGTACACTTTGCCCACGTCGTATGCAAAGTATATTTTTCACGCGATGTTTGAAATGTCCAGTTTTCAAGAGCAGTTGTTAGTGCGTTTTTGCCTATTATCAAGGCAGTCGGAGTAAAAATTATATTTAAGAGTTCGCATGTACTATACTCTTATAAAAATATTAACTTTAATTTTAAAAATATAAAACAAATAAATTAATCATATGGAGGAATCAATACAATTATTATAGTGTAGGTACTTTTAGTCACAAACGGTTTTGATGTCAATTTATTGCCTCAAATAGTGTATCTATTGTTAAGAAATAAATAATAAAATTGTAAAATATTCCAAATACCCATGTAATCATTGCATTTTTTACTGATTCCTTTTAAATGTATGTATTTTTGTATTTATTTTAATTTAATTACGTAATGTTTATTTGTGGTTTGACCATATTTTATGTTTGTTTTATTTTTCGACTTGTGAAATTACACCATGTATAACTCTTCTTAAATAAATAGTGTCTTTGCATTGTTCCAATATGTTTATTAATTTATTTTTCCTTCATGAATACGATAATCACTAATAATCGGCATAGCACCTAGCACCCGAATTTAACGAATAACCTGAAAATACGGTACTGTAATTCAAAAATAAAATACCCTTAATAAGGCGCTGGATTCTCTCCCCGGTGCGAGAGCGACAGCGCGAGTTTCGCCTATCTTGCATCTTTTTCTGTTCCGGGCTAATATTTCAATGGTGGCGGCCGAGAGACTTCCAGCTGATTGTTATAATAAGCTGTGCTAGAGTAACGTGTAACACACGCAGAAGGGTAGCTCTGCCTCTGTCTGGGCGCCGAAAGAGGGGTGTGCTGGCGAATTGCCTCGTAGCAAAGCCATTTCTCCTCAGAAAGGAGGGCACAATTTGAAAGAAAGAGTACTGTTAACTCTTCACGTATGACCCTCCGCTCGCTCCGGGGCGCACCCAAACAAAACTAACTGAAACTAACCCAAATCTACAAAAAAGCAACAAACATAACCTTAAAAAAAGAAAACATGTATTGTCCCCGACGGGAAATGAACGCCGGCCGTCCGCATTGCAAACACAAAATCTTATCACTAGGCCATTTAGACCTGTTGAAATAAAGTGACTGGACCGTAGATAAAGTGAAAGTGACGGTAATCCACCAATCAGAAGCGACTAATATAGTATAGTGCCGTATGTTCGTAAAGGATCTTAAAAGGCTCGTAAGTACATGTTCGCCCTATGCGGTAATTATTTCCTTTCTCACTTTAGTTCTGTCTATTAAAAGAAGATGCTCTAAAGATACTATTCTGAGGAACCATCTCTCCAGGATTGTTACAGGTGTACTGCATATGTATTATGTTGCAACGTCATTGATACGTCATAGTTGCCCTACTAGAATCGATAAAATGTTTTAATCAGACTAAATACAACATACTATCTGGTAAATAATCACGCGTCACGCCAAAATTCGTCTAATGACTCTACTATTCAATCAGAAATTGACAAAGCAATTAGGCAACATTGTTGACATTTGCGCTACATTTAGACGCTCCTATACTTAGCCGAGTTCACATGCATACGTGATCACGGACCGTTGTACCCACGTGACTATCGACATCCAATTGCGTATCAGGAGAGCGACTTGACTCAGTTATGTCTGGGGACAGCCCAATGGGACAGCCCCATAACGTTGAGCCGTCAACTGTTTTCATGCACTTCGCGAATATTTTATCTATGCACTATGCAGTCGTTTGTATGTGCTCTGGTGGTCTAGAGGTCTGCATGGTTGGCGTTCACTTCGGCGACTCGAGTTCCAATCCCGTCGGTTTTTTTTATTTTTTTTAAGGTTACATTTCTAAACAGTTTTTTTCTTAATTTTGGGTATGTGTTGGGTTAGTTTCCTTTTACTTGAGCCCCCGTAGCGAGCGAAGCGAGCGGAGGCAAGGCGCATTATGCGCCTTGGAGCGGAGGGCCATGCGAAAAGTGAATTTAGGCAACCCACATTACTCTGCTCAGAGGCTGTCCCTAGATTCTTGTACTGTCAAAACCGATGAAAGTTCGTTAATTTTAACTTTTTCGGTATACGTATCCGTTTGAGTGTGATGGTTGCGGCTGACTGGCAAAGAGCGATAATTTGATAATTTTTGTAGTTTACTTGATGCGCGCCGTATCACAAACATAACATCACTTGGTATTGCTTAATATGTAAAAATGTTTTTCACAAGAGTTGTTTGTCAAGGAAAAATAAAGGACATGTCGAAATTCGAGATAACCTTATCTGGTGCTCTAAAGGAGTGTGCTGACCAAGTAACCGATGAAGAATTTGACGTTGTTAACGATTTAAGAAGTATAATTGGGGAGTTAAGAACTGAAATTCACGAGAAATCTAACTACATAACTAGACTAAAGAGAAGCTCGGTCTCATTTGCACAGGAGGCTGCTGTTAATGAGGAAGAACGCTTGAAAGAAATTGATAGTTTAAGCGCGTTGAATGAGGAACTTAAGGATAAACTTGAGACCATAAACTGTGAAATAGCAAAGAAGGTTTCCATAGTAAATGCTTCAACGCAGACCCGAGATACCGTTCTGAAAAATATGTGGGTACAGACACGGCCACTAGGTGGCCGTGGTACGGAGCGCAAGGGCCGCTGCGTTGAAGTACAGACACAGACGGAGGAACTTAGTATGGGCACGGTAGAATTAATGAACGGTAGCGTCAAATGCATAAAAATATCGATTTTGCCGCCTGAGGTAAGAGCGGTTCAATCCAGTTTTCTCATAGACTCGCAGAAACTCTGGGGAGTTTTAGCACAAACGTATTATACGAGGGCGAGGGAGACATTATTTAGTGACTGTTGTTGCGTTTTCTATAACGATGGTTGGATTTTGTGCAGTGGATAACTATTTCAATAAAACTGATGGTAAAAAATTATTTTTTAGATTTCCAAAAGATCCTTTCAGGTATGAGTAAATATTATCTAGAATTAAAATTCCTACCTACTTGTTTTTTTTTTTTAAAAAAGGGATGAGATAAAAATTAGGCATGAAAATATTATTCATAAAATTGTGCACTCCATACATTCCTTAATCAATCATGTTCCCTTTTCAAACCATTTGGTTTTGTGCTAATCATAAAATGTAAGATTAAACTTATAGTTCCCATTCATAGCATAGGGGTGGAACCAATAAAAACGAAAATATTTTATATCTAAATAAACCAAAACAATGCCAATTACAAATGGAAAAACACCATCATTTCCCCAAATTTCAATTACGGGTGTTAAGGGAGTGGTGACCCTAAAGGGGTCGTTTATTTTTGTAGAAAAGATTGTAGCTCACGTTATAAAACTATTATGGGCCTGAAACATGGGCGTAGACAGGGAGGGGCCAGGGGGGGCCATGGCCCCCCCTGGGAATTTAACCGACTCATGACGTTTGTGTAAAAATTGGGCGTGGCCCCCAAAATTTTCCGCTTCAAGTGCCACTAATGCGGCCTTGTCTACGGCTCGCCCCCCCTGAGAAAAAATCTTGTCTACGCCCATGGCCTGAAAATATGTAGTTTACGTATCTAAGTCTAAGATTCCGGCCTATAAAGAACAGTTTTTTAATAGTGAAAAAATAGTAATATTAAGACACTTGTTTTAAAATACCATATTTTTTCGCATGATCACTAAATTAGGAAACGACCCGCTTGCGTGGAGTTTTTGCTAGTGGGTCTTGACATTGCACAATTTTGTTAATATCCTAGCAACCAGTCAACAAAAGCCGTATCGAAAAGAAGTTCTTTTCGACACGCATTTGCGTATTAAAATGGAATCATTTTGAACGCAAAACAGAAATAGTATATTGTGCAACAAAAGCTGAAAATAAGACTTTTCACACCAATGAGACAGTTTGGTGAAACGAGCCGTAGACGAGTGTCATAAAGTCTTTTCGGCACGTATAGCACACTATAATTTCTCTACGACTGCTACATACAGGGTATGGGTGCCCCACTGGGAGTGTGGTAGAAACTTACATGTTACCTATATGGGAAAATTTTTATTATTGATTTATCAGAAAATTTTATTCCTAGCGAAAGAAACTACGTAAGTAAGAGATTCTCGCTAAACTATAACTAGGGACACAGTCCTAAAATGGGGCCACCGGTGTGGGGTCTCTATTTTCTATATATTTTGAAAAAGAGGCTCTGGGGGCGAACCCTAGAATGGAGCCTATGGCACGGGAGGACCATTTTTACAGATTTTGGAATGAAGGCCCAGGGAGAAGCCCTAAAATTGGGCCCCAAGCATTAAAAGGGGGCCCTGGCATGAGAGTCCCATTTTCTACAGTTTTGCAAAAATGTGCTACTGGGCGGGTGAAGCCCTAAAATTGGGCCCCCTTTTTTAGAGATCTGGGAATGGGATCTCTGAGGGCGAAGCTCTAAATCGGAGACGAAGCCCTTTAATCTAAATACCGGAATAACCGTGTGAAAAGTATACTTTGCATACGCCGTGTGCAAAGTATACCTTTCACACGATGTTTGAAATGTCCAGTTTTCAAGAGCAGTTGTTAGTGCTTTTTTGTCTATTTTCAGGGCAGTCGTAGAAAAAAGTTATTATACAAACTTTGCGTATATTATGTTTTGGGTTACTAAATACCTTAGAGTTATATTAGTTTGGGTTTGTACTAAATTTGTCTTATAATTTCGAAGAAATTAATATTTTTGTACTATAAGCTACATTACACAAAACTTGTTATTAAATGCATTGTTTATTGTTTTATTATCATTTGAACTTTCACACATTCTTAAGAACCTGTCGTGAAGCATCTATAATTTAAATATTATTTCTAAATATATTAAAATTAGAGTGTCGAATGAAATTATAAAATAATTAAATTGTAAATGACTTGTTAGTAGAAACTGACTCCATGTGACAATAAAATTTAACGAAATGCACGTCCCCTCGTATAGGACGTGATCCAACGACGGCAAAGTCAAGCAAGCAGGTGCCTGCCGGTGCTCTTTGATCTCAATACTTCAAGGGATTTGAGCTCACTGACGTTACTGTTCCTTGCCTATACTGTGGTATGGGCGAAGGGTATTCTGATAATATAGACGAGCTTAAGGGAAATCTTTTAGTGTATAGGGAGAAAAGCAATGAACTTGAGCAGAAAATGAGGGAAAACATGCAGATGCTTGATGATTGTGAAAGTGAGAAGACTGAATTGCTGGGAATAATAAGGAATATGAAAGTTTCCATAGAATCATTATCTGAAGAAAATAAAGCTTATATTATCAGCGAAACGAAAGCGCTTAAACTACAACTATGCGGTGGTGGTCATGTTAACGATTCAAAAGGGGAATATGTGGGGTTGTGTGAATTTGAGGACTCATCAGCGCAGACTGATTCTGGTACACCTGCTTGGAATACCACCGCTGGGGAGCCAGGTCTGGACTTGAGCAATTCGCGGAACAAGGTGCCGGATGATAAACGTGGGAAAATAATGATTTTAGGTGACGAACATGGTAAATATTTGCGTAATGCTTTGTATAAGTGCAATAAATTAAACAACTATTTTGTAGAATCCATTATTAAGTCTGGCGGCTTGTTTTCAGATGTTATTGAGACTATTGAGCTTTTAACAAAAGAATACACAGAACATGACTATGTTGTAGTTCTAGCGGGCTCTAATGACTTTGCTAATAATAAAGTCCCAAAAATTAGAAATATATGGAATAAACTTAAACTATGCACACATACGAACTACATTTTCTTGTCATGTCCGGCATTTATTTATTTACATTGATTGTAACTGTTTATGTTTATATTTGTGTCTCGATTTTAAAAGGAGAGTTTTAGCAAAGTAGTTAAATGGTGAATTTTGATAATTAGTTTTATAGTCATGTCTAAATGCATTAAGAAATTCAATTTCAAATGCTGTGCAACAAAAGCTCATGGATATTATTGTTGTATAGTTTGCATGGGAATTTTCCATTCTAGCTGTTTGGAGCGAGACTTTAAAAATCATAAAAAGATAAATGACAATCAGGTTTTCTGCTCGGAAAAATGCTTCCTAGAGAAGGATTCTGATGTTGGCCGGACTGTTGTGGAGTTGCGGGGTGAACTAGATGGTCTCTGGCAATCTAATCATTCTCTTAAGCAGCAATTGGCAAAAAAAGAATTGGACTTTAGCACTACAGTGGAAGAGAAGGATGACCTTATTATCACCCTTAGAGATGAAATCAACCGTTTATCTGAGGAAGTTTTTTGTTCTGTATCTCACTCTGCAAGGCAGCGTCGCAGAACTCAAGATTTAGAGGACTTTGCCCTGGAACAAGAAAGAGAATTGGTCGACACTCTAAAGGAAAAAATAAATGAAACTGTGCATCTAAGACAAAAAATTCAGGAACTAACTGAAATTAATCTTACTCTTAAAAATAGTATTGGCTCTCATTTGGAACGTGTTGACCTTCTCCAAAATGAATTAAACGATCTTAAATTGATTAATCTTAATATGATTGACTCCATTAGGGTTTTGGAGGCGGACAATCACTCTGGAAGTGAGGAGATTAAGCGTTTGAGAGGTGTAGCAGGGAGTGTTTTTGCTGCTGAGCCGCTGCCGAAAGCAGTTAATCAAAGCGTGTCCATTCTAACTGAGGACAAAATGATTTCTTCAGAGTCTGAGATTCTTCACCCTGCACGTCCATTAAACTCTGGTCCACAGCTATCCCTGATGGATGAGTTGCTTCGCAGCGACAATATGACAGATGTGACGCATCCGCCTGATGGTGTTCTTTCTTGTAGCGGCTTGGCCGAGGGAACTTCAGATGTACCTGAAAAGTGCTCCAACAGGAGCCATGAATTAGCTGTTCCTTCTGCTTCATCCAGGAAATCACGTGTACTCATATATGGAGACTGCAGTGCCAGAAACCTGTCATCGATCCTCAGTAGCTCTTTAGACGAGCACTTTGAAATAAAGGGTCATGTCATTAGCGGCGCTCCAAGCTACAAATTTTGTAATGATGTTTTTGGGAACATTACAGATTTTAATAACAGTGACAATTTGGTTTTATGCTTTAATTTAAGTGTTACATATATGTCATGGTCTAGCTTAAGAAAACTTTTATTTTTAGGAAAATGTACAAATATTATATTATGTCTATGGTACAACCCTCTTAATATTTATCAGTACACATTTAACCTCTTGAAAAATATAAACTCCTTTGTGCATGATAATAATGTTTCTGTACGAGTAATCACTAACAATTCTATTGGATCATCTTATCGACTCACATGTAAATCAATCTGTAATCTCTTGGCTCTGTACTTATGTATACCATTTCAAGCTTCTAAAATCGTCTTAAAAACTTTACCATCTTTAAATCACATCTCTAAAGAAGATACAGTAGCCAAGAAAAATTTTTTGTACAGAATTCCATGGGAAAATGCTTTACTTTAGCCGTTCTAAACATACAATCTGTTAGAAATAAGGTTGACGAATTGTGTCTATTTTTGGCAGCAGAGAATAATCCTGACATTGTTATTTTGACAGAGCATTGGCTTAAACGAGATGAGCCTTTCTCTATGGAAAACTACATTTTGGTATCCATTTTCTCTCGCATAGAGTACAGCCATGGTGGAACACTTGTAATGTTAAGGAGGGACTTTTATAGTGACTACCGTTTCATTAGTGTGGATAAGTTCAACAATCTTTTAGATGAAAAGATTTGTGAGTTTTGCATTGTGTATTGTAGGAAAATTAATTTGTATATCCTTAGTTTTTACAGGTCTCCATCTGCAAATGTTCAGATCTTTATTGACAAATTAGAGTGTATCTTAAGTGAGATTTCGGTAAATGCTTCAGTAATATTAGCTGGTGACCTAAACATAGACTTTATAGACTGGAATTCTCAAACTACCTTAGCTTTGGGAAGGGCATTGAAGTCTGGCAATCTTACTGTGCATGTTGATCAGCCTACTCGTGTTACAGCCCAGTCTGAATCTCTTTTAGATTATGTCTGCTCAACTTTTTGTAAAACCAGAGTTAGTTGTAATGTGGTGAATCCCGGGTTGTCTGACCACAATGCTGTGTTGTGTTCTTTCTTGCAGAGCACTAATTGTTTTGTAAACCCAGCAAGGATGGGAAGATTATATAATAAGACAAACTTTAATAAATTTAAAGAGCTTTGTAGTGCAACAGATTGGAACCTTTTAATGTTAGATAATGTTGAGGAACCACTTCATGAGTTTCACTCCATGTTGGTGCAGATTTTTGGACTGGCTTTTCCCATCGTCAAAATCAGAAAGAGAGGGAGAAAACCTTGGTACACCAAAGGCCTTCTAATTTCAGGAAAAAATCTCAGATCCTTGCATTATATCAGAAAGTTTGCTTATAATAATACACATTTTTTATCTTACTTTAATAAGTATCGTAAAGTATATCGTGAAACTATAAGGCTGGCAAAGAGCCTGTACTATACCAAAAGAATTGAACAATCATCTAATAAATCTAGGGAAACTTGGAAAATTGTAAATGCCATGAGAGGCGGTGTTGGAGGTGTTCCTGTCTCTGAAACATTGTCAGCTGAGTCCCTTAATGCTTATTACCAGGGTATTTCTTTTTGTCTCTCTCAGAAGTTGCCTCAGCCAGCTGTCGATCCGTGTTCCTATCTGACTAACCTTCAGGCTGCTGAAACATTCTTCCTCAGACCTACGGATCCTAGTGAAATTGGGGTAGCTCTGCGTGGCATAAAGAACAAACATTCCAGTGGGTGGGATGAGGTATCTGCGAGAGTAATCGCAGCTTTGCCACAAACCACGCTTCTTGCACTTTGTGATGTGATCAATGTTTCCTTTTCCTCTGGCACTTTTCCTTGTTCCTTGAAGGATGCCTTAATAATCCCACTGCACAAAGGAGGTGACCCCGGTAGCCCCTCTAATTTTAGGCCAATAGCCTTGCTTCCAACCCTTGGCAAACTGATAGAAAGACTGGTAAAAACTCGTGTGATGGACTTTCTTAAGAGGCATAATCTTCTTAACATACACCAGTTTGGCTTTCAGCAGGGGATTGGCACTGGCGATGCAATTCTTAACCTTCTGGAGTCCCTCTACTTGCAATTGAACTCGGGAGAGTGTGCGGCGGCAGTTTTTTGTGACTTATCCAAAGCCTTTGATTGTGTGAGTCACAGAATTCTGCTGCAGAAACTGGAGGCTTATGGTTTCAGGGGAGTTGCCCTTGATTGGTTTCGGTCTTACCTATCTGGTAAAACACAGAGTGTGGTTTTTGGAAACAGTACATCTAGTAGGCTACCCATGGACGTCGGTGTACCACAGGGCTCAGTACTGGGTCCCATTTTGTTTTTGCTCTACGTTAATGATCTTCCTCTCATCCCTATTTCCGGTGAATTTACACTCTTTGCCGACGATACAACCATTCTTTGGCATGATACTGACCCTGGTAGAATGAAAACTACTATTGACAGTGATTTGACTTGTATGAAGCAGTGGTGTGACAGCAACAAGTTAGTATTTAATGTCTCTAAGACCAAAATTCTTACTTTCAGGTGTGATCTTCAGGCTCTTGATTTTGATGATGATTTGATCGGTCCTTCTAAGTTTACCAAATTTTTGGGCTTGACAATTGATAATGGCTTGAAATTTGATGACCACATTTCTTGTTTGTTAAAAAAAATCTCATCCAACTGTTTTGCAATTAGAGTAATTGCCAGTTCACTTGACCCAGTTGTAGCTAAGAATGCTTACCATGCCCTCATTGAGTCTCATCTTAGGTATGGTATTGTCTTCTGGGGATCCTGTGCTCAGTATTTGTTTAATTCTATGTTCATCTTGCAGAAGAAGGCAATTCGTTTTATGTGTCGAGTTCCATTTCGCACTCCTTGCCGTGACTTATTTTTAAAATACTCTATTTTGACTTTGCCTTCCTTATTTGTACTGGAAACAGCTTGTATTGTCCACAAGAAATATAAACAAGAGCTTGGCTCTCAATCCGAGTACAACCTTCGCAATAGCTCCTCTCTGCCTCTTCCTATTCCTAAAACCGAGAAGGTAAGAGCATCTTTTGTATATGGAGGAAGAAAGATTTTTAATCACCTACCTATAAATCTGCGAACTATTGAGTGTGGTATCAGATTTAGAAGACAGCTGAAGGGGTTGTTGCAGAGTAAAGCTTACTATTCTTTAACTGAATTCTATGAGCGCGACTTTTAGTGATATTGCCATTGTTTTATATATTTGTTTTTCTCCCACATCTTAATTTTACTACTGTGATTTTTGTATCCTTGACACACAATTGTACTGTTACCATGTTTACCGAACATTTCTATTTACAAATAATATATTTATAAGGATAGTTTATTAAAGTTACTAATACTTATGTTTTCCTTTCAGCTTTTGTTAACAACTTTTGAGTTTATAACAAATAAAGCTATTTTTGAATTTGAATTTGAATCTTCAAAACAGGTCGAGTCTAATGTTATTTATAATTTTAATTTTAGATTTGGTGAGTTTCTAAGGAAAATTGATAACTGTACAGAAAGAGCTATTCGTTTTCTTGATGTAACCAATTACAATGGCTATAGGTTAAGAAGGGATCAGTTGGCTGAATTAATTACGGAGGAAATCAATACTAAATGGCAAAATCATAAGATTCTCACATTTGTACAAATTCGCGAAACTTTAGATATTCAGCCTTCTGTGCCCTTAAGCTCTAACGAATTATTGGTTTCTGAACGGGTTTCCGAAAATAAAAGGGACCCTGTATCGGAAAACTATACGAATTCTGCATTGGAACCTCAACAAACAAATGACAAGGAAGATAATTTTTTTAGAATGAACGATAGGAATATTTCTCTTATACTCTTAAACATACAATCCATACGTAATAAAATAGATGAACTTGCAGTATTCTTGGATAGTTGTTATTCTCCTGATATGGTATTTATAACCGAACATTGGCTTAAACCCAATGAAGCCATACATTTAGATAATTATAAAATTATATCGTCCTTTTGTAGGAAAACCTATCAAAATGGGGGGACGATGATTTTAATAAAAAAGCACTTTTTAGAGAAGTATGACTTTATCAATGTAAACAAGTATGATAACCTGACAGTTGAGTTGAGAAGGAGTTTGAATTCTCAATTTGTTATTCCAGAAAGTTGAATGTGTATTTAATATGCCTGTATCGCCCACCCTCATGTAGTGAGCATTTGTTTGTGGAAAGGTTGGAAGTGTTACTGTTGAAATTTAGTCTTAGTTCTAGCATAGTATTGACGGGAGATTTTAATATAAATTATGACAGCAGAGACAGCCCAGGCACGCTGGAACTTCGCAATTTATTACAATCGCATAATTTAAGTATGCATGTTTCCACACCTACTAGAATAACCCAGTATTCATTCTCTACTTTGGATTATGTATGCTCGAGCATGGCTGACGTCTCTTGCAGGGTCTTAAATGCTGGTCTTTCTGACCATGAGGCAGTTTTTTGTGCGTTGCCCTGTAAGCATCCCAAGGGTAAGTTACCAAAACGCCAAAGGCGATTTTTTTGTAGAAAAAATTTCGACAAGTTCCATCAGGATTGTCTAAATGTTCAATGGTCGAATATCTTGCAAGCGGAGGACTCCTTGAGAGAGTTCCACACGCTGATAACTAATGTTTTCGATGCCTGCTTTCCAATAAAAAGTGTAAAAAGAAAGTGCAATAGGCCATGGATAACCAGGGGCATCAGGGTTTCGGCTAAAAATTTGAGATTTTTGCACACTGCTCGTAAGTATTCCTTGAGCAATAACTTTTTCATATGCTATTTTAATAGATATCGTAATATTTACAGAAAAACAATAAGACTTGCCAAAAACTCTTATTTTGCTGACCGAATCAATAAATCACATAATACACAAAAGGAAAGTTGGAACATTGTTAATGATCTCAGGGGAAAGAGTAATAAAATAATGAGCCAATCTTCTCTTGAACCTGATGATTTTAATGAATTTTTTTGTAACATAGCTAGCAACCTTGCAAAAAATATTGTTCCCGGGAACAATCCTTTGGACTATTTAAAACATCTTTCTGTACCCGATTGCTTTTACTTTGTGCCAACTGATGTAAACGAACTCAAGGAAACATTTGATGAAGTCAAAAATGGGAAAGCGGCAGGATGGGATGGTATGTCAATTGGGATTTTTCAGCACTTGCCTGATTCTGCTTTGAATGCTTTGGCTGAGGCCATTAATGTTTCTTTTACTAACGGGATTTTTCCAGCTTCTTTGAAGCTATCTGTTGTAGTTCCTATTCATAAGAATGGTGACACGGACTGTCCGTCTAATTTTAGGCCCATCTCGCTAATACCTACGCTTTCAAAGATATTTGAAAAATTAGTTAAGAAACGAGTCAATAGTTTTATAGTTAAGTATAAAATACTGAACATTGCCCAATACGGTTTCCAGAGCAAAAGAAGCACAAATGATGCTGTTTTCTCCTTCCTTGATGATCTGTACCTACAAATCAACGAAAAAGAGTGCGCTGCAGCGGTTTTCTGTGATCTTTCAATAGCCTTTGACTGCGTTGACCACGGAATACTGCTGCGGAAACTCCAGGTCTATGGGTTTAGAGGTGCCTCACTAACTTGGTTCAATTCATATTTGAGTGATAGAAGACAAAAGGTTAAACTGCAGGATCTTGTGTCTAATGAAATGACCATTACTTCCGGTGTACCACAGGGGTCTGTATTGGGTCCCATTTTATTTTTATTGTATATAAATGATATAGTGCACTTAAAAGTTAGGGATAGTTTTACATTGTTTGCGGATGACACGACCATTCTGTGGCATGGTTCTACCGCTAAACAATTGGAAATGATGATTTCCGAAGATATAGCACGGGTTAAGCTATGGTGTGATGCCAACTTATTATCCTTTAACATCTCAAAAACAAACATCATGCATTTTAACTGTTCATTGGCCGACATATGTATCGATAATAATAAAATTGTAAGTTACCCAGATGTCAAATTCTTGGGTATAGGCATTGATAATAGATTAAGTTTTAAATCACACATGATTAACCTCTGCAAAAAACTTGCATCTGGTTGTTATGTGATTAACGTGGTGGCATGGAAACTGAGCTTAACTATTGCTAGGACAGTATATTTTTCCCTTGTAGAGGCTCACATTAGATATGGTATTGCATTTTGGGGAAACTCCAGCCAATATCTAACCAATTCCGTTTTCTTGTTACAAAAACGTGCCTTGCGATATTTGTGTAGGGCAGGTTCAAGAGACCACTGTAAACCTCTATTTATTCAACATAAAATAATGACTCTTTATTCCTTGTATATCCTAGAAACGGTTTCCTTGATACATAAAAAGTCCAGTATTTCACCGGGTTCTACCAAGCATCATACTACCAGGCAGGCTGGAATGGTACCGCTCCCAATCCCCCATTCCGCCTTAGTTAAAAACTCTGTATTTTATAATGCTAAAAAAATTTATAATCACTTACCAAATCACGTTAGGGCACTTCGGTCAATAGAACATTTCAGAAGAGCAGTGAAATCGTTATTGCTTAACAGGGCTTATTATTCTTTGACTGAGTATTTTGCTGACGAGTTTTGATTGAATGATTCTAGCTGGTCTGGGCTTGTCCGTTACCATGTTTGATGGTTGTTTGTTTATTACTTCTTTGTTTCAAATTTACATCACTATCTGTACACAGAATGCATGCGATACAGAGCGAAATGACGTCATTGACATTATATAGAAGACATACAATCTATCACTATTAGTGTAAGTGCCCAGCGACATAAAGTTGCATTTATGAATACTGTCTTGGAAATTTTTGTGTGGCTTAATTACGGCTAGTCTACCACCTTTTCCCTTTATGAAAACTTTCGTAGTGGGGGCGTTTGCTTTCCAGTTCTTCCGAAAGCCGACCAATTCGCGTAGTGCAAAAAATTTATGGATACTCTTTTTATTTTTAATGTAATCGCCAGGCAAGTTTATGAAACGCGCGAAAAAAAAAGTGTCCGACAAAAATTTTGGGGCGTTAAGGGTGTCCGACAATTCAAACACATCCAATTCATGACTTAAAAAAATTTATGAATAACGAGCTGATTTTTTCAGCATTACTTAATAAAAATATGTAGAAAATAAATATCCAATTGTCCGACAAATTACATTTTCCGATTTTCCAGTCCGACACTCGAAAATCATCGGTTTCACGAAGCCAAAAAATTTACGAATAACTGTCGGACAAAAAAGAATCATGTATATAAAACAAGTACTAGACATATGGTATAACTGTCCGACAAATATGTCGGGACCAATCTGCAGTCCGACAAAAAAACAACAATTTTAAACAGCATTATTTTTCAAGTATTCATTAATTGTGATAAAGTTTTATAAGCTGCTGTAAATGGATTGTGAAATGCGTAAATAGTTAATAATATGTATTGAAACCTTGATTGAAACTCACCGACGCCCAGTACCTTTTGAAAGTCGACAGTCAGACACGTGATCGTACAATTTTTTACAAACCAATTTCGACCCATCCATTACGTTGTGTATTTAGTAGCTCCCAAATTCTTTTAGAGTTTGGAGCCGCAATAATTCTTTTGCATTTTCCTTCTTGGGAACTCTTGTTTCCCCCTTTTTTCCTTCCTTATCTTAGCAATTAATACACCAAGAACATTTAATACATTTATTAAATAAACGGAACCAGTGAGCACATGTTAACCCATCAGATAACCCTGACGCCCTACTAATAGAACGGCATCTTTTAAAATACCTGCGCACACCAATGGAGAGAAATTTGGCTCGTCATCTATAAGTGAATTTCGGGACAATCTTATTTGACAGTTCCGCGCCGTATTGCTTGCGCAGCGCTGCAGGTTTTTGTTTAACTTAATTATAAAAGTGAATAAAAATGGCCGAATATAACATCAAGTTTGCTAGGTAAGTATATTACTCAAGAAACATTCAATAACTTATTAGTGTTAGCTTTATTTTCATGTATATATATACCAAAATAACAATATATTTACTGATAACTTCAGTAAGGCATGCTAGTCGTTGGCAGCGAGCCGCCATTTATTGCCGTCCTTTATATAGGCCGTTAGGAATAAGAGCTACTTTACGAAATAAAAATTTGTTTACTAAAATTACCTCTATTTTTCATTTTTAGAGGTTTTTCAATGCATGAAGACCTTTCAGCCACCAAATACATTTTTTTTTATATACTGAATTCTTTGTAGCACGATGAATGATACCCAATTAGTTCTTCATCGGAAGAATGCGGTAATATCACATCAGTATATTTGTGGTTGTGAAACAGTCTTGATTTTAAAAATAATTTAGACTAACAAAATATTTCTGGCGTAAATGTTTTCACTTCTTTTATTTTTTGCTTAAAATTAGGTGTATCTTTTAGTGAATTACACAAAAAACGATTAATTTTTTAAAACTTTCAAACTACTGCAGGGATTAGAGAAAACATGGCACATAAAATGATGTTGCTTTAATGATGGAGAGCGTCGTCGCCATACTTGAGCATGCCGATCGCGACTTGTACGAAAAGGTACATACGATCATATATTAAATATATGCATACGATCAGCGGATTCATGGCAGCGCAGCGGGCCACAGGTATCGCGATTTTTTCTAGAAATGTTCGATTGTTTCGTTGCCACTTATTACACAGCTTATTCAATAACCAGCTACTCATCTTGCGGTGGCATCCTTTGATTTGGGAAAGTTAAGTGGAAATTTTAGAAGAGGGCCATGAGTTAATATTTTTCTAAACGTCTGGGCATCTGAATAATACTTTTGGCAGTTCGTTTTATTTCAAATACGATGTTTTATCGTCTAAAATCCGTTTGAAAACGATTTTTTCTTCAAACGTCAGTAAATCCGTCATTACTCGACTGTGTAGGCGGCCGTGAAGTTTCGTTTTTCCTCCGCCGGAGCTTTACTTTTCACTTTTCCGCCGGCGGAGGTAAAAGTGTTACCATAGCAACATAGATACAATACAAACAGACAACAAAATAAGCGTCAACAACTCAAGATTTATTAAACTACAATTTGTATTTATCACTCAATTTGTGACTGCATTTCTAAAAATCACTAATTTAGGAACAAATTGGTTATTATTTAATCGAACTTACTCAATAACTGCTTATCAATACGGAATTAAAACGCAACCGGAGACCCAATCTTAAAAAATAATTATTGTTGACAGTGTCCACTGACAGCTTGATGTTACATTATATTAACCGACACCGGTCTAAGCAAGGCCACCTACGACCGTGGTCTAAGCCGCCTTGCGAACCCATTTATCTTTAATAATAATTAGATATTATTACTATTAAAAAGAGATGTTTTTGCATTAATTTGTCGACATTTGAAGAAAAAACAGCATATTTTATTTGGAGGAAAAGTTACTTTTCATGGCTTGCTCTCTATTACCAGCCTCACTCCGTTCGGCTGTTAAACACGAGCGCGCCATGAAAAGTATCACTTTTCCTCCATATAAAATAATATACTATTAAATGGTAAAATTGTATAAAAATCCGAAATTTCCGGTCTTTCTAGGGCAATAGCCGTAGCTTCGGAAGAATTTGTCGTGGATTTTGAAGTGAATATTCATTTTAAATTCAGCTCGCTTCGTGTCATTACATTGCCTGAAAAATCACGAGACCGTGAAACTGAACCGCTCAAGGCACCGCCAGGATGCGTAGTGCCCGACACTCCAACTTTCCGATTTCGATAGAGATGAGTAGCTAGTTATTGAATAAGCTGCGCTTATTGTATTTACATATTCCCTTTTATTCAATGTTTACAAAATTAGCCGATTATTTGAAAATGGGTGTATATAATATACACACTCCAAGCATTAGTACAACGACTAAATTCAAAAAAACATTTTGCTTCTTTTTTACGCATAAGGTAACGTTTTACTGTCGGACAACTTATTCATTATGTTCTCTAGTTCATTTCAAAGCAAAAAATCGAAAGAAGAAATTGTTTTTCGTAAATTTTTTGGCTTCGTGAAACCGATGATTTTCCCGTGTCGGACTGGAAAATCGGAAAATGTAATTTGTCGGACAATCGGATATTTATTTTCTACATATTTTTATTAAGTAATCCTGAAAAAATCAGCTCGTTATTCATAAATTTTTTTAACTCATGAATTGGATATGTTTGAATTGTCGGACACCCTTAACGCCCCAAAATTTTTGTCGGACACTTTCTTTTTCGCGCGTTTCATAAACTTGCCTCGCGATTACATTAAAAATAAAAACAGTATCCATAAATTTTTTGCACTACGCGAAATGGTCGGCTTTCGGAAAAACTGGAAAGCAAACGCCCCCACTACGAAAGTTTTCATAAAGGGAAAAGGTGGTAGACTAGCCGCAATTAAGCCACACAAAAATTTCCAAGACAGTATTCATAAATGCAACTTTATGTCGCTGGGCACTTACACTATATACTATTATTCCAAAAAATCATTCAGACTGTGCGGTTCCCTATCAATTAGCATATTCTTGAGTTTTCTATTCAAAATTTTCTCGTCTGCTAACCTGTTATAAAATTTTGTGCATCTATAAGATGCCACTTTTTCAAACAATGTGAGGTTGTTGTAGAGTGTGAGGTTGTAGAGTCAACTAGTCGAACACAATTCACATCAAATTTTTCCTTATTCTTATAGAAGAACCTAATTATCTCATAAATGTAGAGACCCAAATATAATTCCACATGAAGCTGTAATGCATTTTGTACATAGTTGTTATAACTCTTCTCTGTAAAACAAATACTTTCTGAATATCTCAACTGGCTCCCCAAGATATAATGCCGTACCTGGCTGTCCCTTCAAGGTTTGCAAGGTAGTTAATTGCAGTTGCATTTACATATTTAGAAACGATCTTAAGGGCATAACTCACTTAATTTTCCAGATAGGTGTTGAAACAGTGAGATTATTATTAATTGTTTTGTTTGCTGAACTTTATAATGTATAATATTTTTAAGTTAGTACCTAGGTTTAAATGTTTGACTTTTTGTTTATTTATTTTTTGTATGCTGTTCTTTTGTGGTCTGCTTTGTATATGAGAATTATGTATTCTTTTACAATAAAGCATATTTTGACTTTGACTTTGACTATACCACTTAGCTACGAAACCAGTTGACAGCAATTCGCTAGACCCTAAAGATATGGTGTTTTTCAACAAAGTAATGCGCGTGCAAACTGAAGCCCTATGATAAATATCGAGAAACGTCTACTACGGTCGCTTTTACGTAACCTGCGGACGCCATCATAGGACCTCGCCATATGGCGATCGTAATATAGTTTTCATACGTTGGGCTAATTTTGGTTAGATATTGTTGGTTGCGCACCCGAAGCGAGCGGAGGGCCACGCATGAAGTCTTCAAATATTTGAAGACGAAACGTAAGGGGTGTATTATATCTAACATGTATGTTACAGTGGCCCCATGGCAGAACCGACTGCAGTTCACGTATATACACCCCGGTCACAGGGCTTCAGAATGATCCAGCGAATTGCTCTCGTGTTCTCGTAAAATAGCTCAGTGGTTGGATGCTGCGTTTGTAATATGGTTATATTTGTTTCTTTTTTTTAATTTGGGTTGGTTTTAGTTAGTTTTGTTTAGTTGCACCCCGGAGAGAGCGAAATGACAGGAGGGCCATGCGTGAAGTGAAAATGAAATGTTAAGCAACTCTGAAGCCCTGTGACCCGGTCCCCGCAACGTCTTATGTTATGTCACTGTAATGGAACCCGGGCCTCCGTATCACAAGCGCAGAATCTGACCTTTAGATTAGGATTCCTTGTCGAAGATCTGACCGCTACACTATAAAACTTGTTGACAGCAATTCATTGGACCGTAAAGACATCGGTAATTTTGATACATCGTACTACGCATGCGATAGAATTGGCAACGTTGTTAACATTTGCGCTACATTTAGCCGATCCTCATGGGCGTATATGGCAAGGCAGCATGCTTCGGCCATATTTGTTTGGATATTTTGACGTAAAGGTTATATGAAATCCTGAATAAAGAATAATTGGTTTTACATCAAATAGAAGAAATAACCGTTTGCCTTAAATAAAGTGGATCTTAAGACTGCTCTGCTACGGCTAGTCAAATGAAAATGAAACTCGTCGACCCAGTCGTTCGCAGTTTTCGTGTGGCAAAGGTTTTTCGAGAAAACACCGACAAAATAAACAGCATAGATTTCTCAACGAACGGAGAAACGTTGATTTCCTGCAGCGAAGACGATCAAATTGTCATCTACGATTGCGAAAAAGGCACACAAGTACGGACAGTAAACAGCAAAAAGTATGGAGTTGATTTAATCCATTTCACTCATGCCAAAAACACAGCAATTCACAGTTCTACAAAGATAGACGATACGATCCGATATTTATCTCTGCATGATAATAAATATATAAGGTATCTAAAGTAACTTTTATTATTAGTCATTGTACATCCATACTTAATTCATTATTTATTATTTCTATATCAAATAACTTGTACATTTGCCACTGTAATAAGAGAAAATCTTATGCACTCTGGTTAACTTTTCTTAATAATTGTTTGTCCATTGTAGATATTTCCCTGGGCATACCAAAAAAGTGGTTTCTTTATGTTTGTCTCCAGTCGAAGACACCTTCCTATCTGGATCCATGGA
>MU185967.1:65171-81146 GCA_016904865.1 Pissodes strobi
AACATGATTTTTAGATGGTCAACAAATTAGATTTACCCCCTCCTGAAAACCCCGATTTGGCCTGGAACAAAAGAGAACGACATACTGGACTTTCTGAAGAAATTGGATTTAGGCCATAAGATCAAATGTTTCAAAATGGTTACCAGAAAGGATGATGTGAAAGCATCCTTCAAGGTGGGTGTACCTATGAAAAAGAAGGAGCTAATAATGGATGGTGGGATTTGGCCAACTGGTATCCTAATAAACCATTTTATGAATTTACAATGCCCAACTCATCCCAAGGATGTCCCAGGCATGAGGAAAATTCTGGGCGCCTAAGATTATTGCACCAAAATATATTTTCAATAAAAAATAAAGTAAATGAGGTTGCGATAAAAACATCCAAATAGTATGCTTGACGGAGCATTGGTTGGAGGAAGGTGAATTTGTTTCTCTCCGAGTTGCTGATTTTATGCCATGGGCAGCCTTTTGTAGATCATGTGCAGGGGAGGTAGAGCTGCTATTTTATCAAGGAAGGATTTAGAGTGCAAAGAGGTTGTTACTGTAGGAAATGTGTCTGTTTCGAATATAATTGAAATGTGTTGTATTTATGTACCAAAATATAAAGTTTATGTAGTTTCAGTCTATAGATCACCTTCAGGCTGTTTTGCAACATTCTTAAATGTACTTGAATGTTCTCTGAATAGTCTGGGCTGTGGAGCTAACATGATCATTGCTGCTGATTTTAATGTTTTGGTTGGCACGGAGACTCGTGAGTGCATTGATCTCTCTTGCCTAATGAAGTCCTTTGGACTAACACAGCTAATTTATGGTCTCACCAGGCAAAACAACTGCCTCGATAATGTATTCGCGAGTTTCAGTGCTGATGACTGCCTGGCGGAGATCGTGGTATTGCTAAATTGGGAAGCAATATATTCCTGTTAAGGGGCCTGGCGAACTATGTTTCTCCAATCTCCACCATCACTTAAGCAGGCTTATTACTCCTTATGTCACTGCCATCTCACATATGCAATTATTGTGTGGGGACACAGTCCGGGGGCTTCAAGGGTGTTTTCTTTACAACGTAGGGCCGTCAGGATTGTGGCAGGCCTTTCCTATCAGGATGATTGTAGGCCTGCTTTTGTTGCCCTGGGGATCTTGACTCTTCCTTCGGTCTTTATTCTAGAGAGTCTCGTATATATTAAAATCCATATTTCCCAATATCAAACACACGAACAGGTACATTCCCATAATACCAGAAATAAACAAGATCTTGTACCGATTTTTCAGCGCTTGGAGAGATGCAGGGATGGTTCTAGGTGTGTGGCGGCACAGTTCTATTAATCGCCTGCTTGAAACTATATGAGATCTACCTTTTGAGCTATTTAAGAGGAACATCAAGTCTGTTTTGGTCAGTAAAGCTTTCGACAGCCTAGACGAGTTCTTAAAATACGAATTTTAATACTGTATAATTAACACCTGTTTTATTTTATTGTTGCTAAACATAATTTTACTTAGTTTTATTCTTTTAACAAATACAACTTTTAATATTGATCTCTGTATGTTTGTTACTGCAATGTTCTTTTGTTTTAATACGACATACTAATGATTATTTTAGTTTGTAAGTTAGTTAAGGATGCATAACTTTATTGTATTATTTTATTGACCTATGTAAGTGTTTTTTGGCATTGTAAGCATTACATTATTTGGATTTCAATCTGTGAAATCTGTATTGGTACAGCTCTGGCCACGGCAATTTCTGCACATAGTTGGACAACGTAAGCCTGATTTAGTACAGCTGCATCTCTTTCCACAATCTTGTTTGCAATTGCAGGTTATTAATTTTATTAATGGAGCGGGTGGCTCAAGTGGTGAAGACAGGTGACAGTGTATCATAATTTTTTTTCCTCCCCCATAGCTCAGGCTGCAAATATTGTCCACGCCATATTTGTACTTGAAGGTAACTACGACTGAAATGCTGTTGTAGTGCTGCCGACGTGGGAGGTAATTTTGAAAGAACCATTACGCACACTAAATACTTACTTGCCTTTAAACTATATTATACTTAAATAAACCATTCGGATCGAATAATAAACGCCGTGATATGAACAAACACCGATTGGTAAAGGTTAAACCGTACTAATCGATATAAAGTAGTCTGCGCTGCGCTCTGGCGATGGCGGAGACGCACCAGCCACGGTGTTGCCGGTTCACACTTAATATAGGTAGTTTATCGAAGATCTACCTGCGTGGGCAGTGTTGTACCAATACACATGTCACAGATGCTGTTGGAAAAAACCATCACTTAAAAAAACGCGCCAATAACTCAGTGGTGCTGTGGAAACGAGTGCTCTTGTCACCCCGAACTTTAATAGCTGATTTCTCGAAAACCTCTGCTCTGAACAACTTGGGTAATAAAACCTTTTTTATGTAGAATTTTATGAGGAACATTTTTTGTGAGTATAGTTTTTTTTGTAGGATTAACAGTTTTTGAGAAAAACGCGAAAAACTACCGAATTACACGTTAGGGGTGGGTTTAAGGGATAAAGCTCTCACTTGTTGCTTGGGAACTATTTTGTTTTTGAAAGTACATCCCTAGACCACTTTAATTGCCAAGTGGCAAAATTTTATAATTTTTTTTTCTGTCACGCTATTTTTAAGCTAATATCAATGGCCTATTGTTGCCCATGGTGTCTAGGTAAATTATGTTATCAACAAACTGGTACTGCGAACCTGGTTTTATAAAATGAACAGAAGTTGAAGAAAAGGCCGAAATTACAGTAAGTACATAAAAGGGTGTAATCGGTGTCCATTACAAATAAAAGGTTTTCAAGTTTTTAACATGTTTATTGATTTCTTATATCACTTTAGAAGTGATGCACCTAATACTAATACACGGGTAAATGTAGAAAATTATAAAATATACGTACGTTACAATTAAACAAATTTAGCTCATTGATTATTTTACAAATTGTGCTTTCTAGATTACTGCATATGGTTTAATTTTGGAAGATGGTTTTATCGTATGCATGTAACCTCTGAATAGGACGTGGTTTGGGTAGTAGTCGTTTTTACGGGTGAAAACTGGAAAATCATCAGCTCGAAAGTTACTACAGTAGCTGCAGCCTAGAAAATACGAAGAGGATTAAAGTAATCATGTTGATTTGAGATTGTTCGTTATTTCTTTCTCAAAGAAGAGGCAATGTATCAATTCTGTTTAATGTAAAAAGCAAGTTTGGACCACTTTAAATTTTGTTAGCTAAACAATGATGGAATGATGGCTATTACCACTTTTCATGTTTATGCATCAATAATAATAATATTTCTGCTTTGAATCAAATTTTTCTTCGGCTCATTCTGTCTTTTTATTTTGTGTTTGCAAATGCTTGAAAAAAATAATAAAATCTTTTTAAATTCTGGCCTAATATTTTTACGTGCAAATCTTGGCTGAGACGTTAGAAAAGTATATTAAAGCTTTAGTTTTGTAAGATAGTTTTTAGTGCACACGTTTAGTTTGGGTTATAAACGAGTGCTTTGTAATTTTTTATATTTTAGCTTTTTTATTATTAAAAAAATTAATATTTCTTTTATATTGACAAATTTTAATATTATTTCAAGGTTGGTAAAAATTTCTATGGAAAAACATTTAAAAATCACGCTCTTATTTTATCCGTCATTTTCTTTACATGAAAATCACGCACACGTTCACACGAGAGGATCACCGTAGTAAAACATCTGTCAAATTATTTCACATTTGGATCTATGAAGCCATCTGTGACGTCTTTATTTCTGTTTTCCCACGAGGGGACGCGACGTCAGTATAGAATTACCCATGTCTTTACGATCCAGTAAATTCTTGTCAGCAGGTTTGGTAGTGCAATGACCCAAAACCTGCGCTTGGATACCGGTGTCCCTGGTGGGATTTCCGTCGGTGGCAAGACGTGTTTTCTTTTTTTTAAGGTTATCTTTGTTTCTTTTTTTAAATTTGGATTAGTTTAGTTTAGTTACATCCCGGAGCGAGCGAAGCGAGCGGAAGGCCATACGTGAAGTTAACAGTACTCTTTTAAATTCCCGCCCTTCCTCGATAATTACCTCCTGCTAAAGGGAGGTTTATGTTTTTCGCGCCTTAATGGCTTAACCGATTTAATGATCAAAGTCTCGTCGAAGATTTGCTTCGTACGTGTTATTGTAGTCTATATTGTAAGCTACTAAAATGCATAAGCTACTAAAAAAATATCACCCCGTCCTTAGTTTGAACTTGAACTTGGAGATTGTTATATAAACATTAAAGGCAAACTATAATCAACGGGAGCGATTTTCAACCTTAAGCAAGCAATGGTTAGCAGTTTTTATAATACAAATACGCTACCGAACCTTTAGTTCGTGAGACTTTGATCTCACCTAAAACCAGCTCCCAGGTTAGCTAGACAGCTGCCTTCGGGTGCTATCCGCTCCTAAGTTAGCTAGACAGCTGATGCCTACTCCTTTCAGTTAAATAGTTTAGTGAAATATTCTAGTGCTCTTAAAGAAAACTCAATTCTTAAGAAAAACTAAAGACAGTAACCAAAGACCTATAAACAATACCTCAAATCGAGAAAACACGCGCACCTTAGTAATCGGGTATAATAGAATCTAATTTTTGACCAATAGTCATTGTTAAAGTTTTATCATTAATACATGGTTATTATTATAACTAAACGTGCTTTCTTTATCATCTCTTCTTACCCAACGTAACTCGGCCCCGTACTATCTAAGTTACTCCCCCCCCCCCTGCACGTTAAGCAAGGCGTGTCATCACGAATAGAACATACAGCATACAGTGGCAGATTGAGGGAAGCGTTAAGTCTAACCAAAAGACCCCGTCCTTGTACTAATCGCGACACGGCTCTTCTCTGAGACGTTATTCTTTTTAAAAACGCGACAAGCCCCAAGACTATTCGTGACAATATAAAAATAAAATAATACAAAACCAAACAACCCATTACCCCATAAGTATCTATTTATACTCTGCACCCACGACGACGCTTTTGAAAATATCGCCAACCGTCGAGCGACGTCATGGATCCAAATGTGAAAAAATTTGACAGATATTTTACTACGCAAACCTTTTTTTGGAAATGTCCGCCCGAGTCCTTCCGCCTGAGGAGTCCTGGGCATTATAAACACATTTCTGCCAACTACATGTCTTCATGGTCCAGAGGGTTGCTTTCGGCGAACCTCGTGGCTCAGTGGTGAGATGGTACGTTACTGCCACGGCGTCCTGGGTTCGATTCCAATGACAAGACGTGTTTTTTTTAAGTTAAGTGTGCAACAGTCCGATTTGACTAGTGTAAAATATTTTTAAATTTCATTTTATATGCTGCATTTAGCAAAAAAATTGCTGTATTTTGCGGTAGGAAGTATTGAAAAGAGATCAATACTCTTCGGTTAATTAATTCTAAATTTATTGATCCGATTTGCTGTCAATAAGCTTAAGGTTGCCGCATTTATTAATGTAAATTTATTTTACTCTAACTATAGGTTAACGATGTATTTTTATTAGCTTTTATAACACTGTTGTGACCCTGAGTAGCTATTTTGATCATCGCTTTCTGTTATGTAGCTCTCAGGCACTTTGTTACTATATTTATTTTAATTGATAAGCGAACCACAAATCGTTTAGGTTTGATCAAATGACTAATATAGGGTGTTATATTATTAGTATAACTTTGCTTAATTTATATTACATTACCGTAGAACGGCCAGCAAACCGTTCGATATTTTTAAGAATTGTGGTAATAAAACCTGCTTTTAAGCTTCATTAGATCCGTCAAATTCATATTTTATTTTCGGTTTAAATATTTCATAACTTTTGACAACTTCTGATAAAACTTTTTGGGACCTCTGGCTCTGGCTGGTTTCAGATATTTATATTTATCTTTCCACGCGGCCTGCTGCAATACTAGCAATATTCGGTTGGTACTGTTGGTGGCACTGGGTAGTATAGGAATGTGCTATTTCCCATAATTGCTGCTGTAGATTTAGATTTTTAAAACTTTATCGTTTTGTT
Organism: Pissodes strobi; assembly: GCA_016904865.1. NCBI lineage: Eukaryota > Metazoa > Arthropoda > Insecta > Coleoptera > Curculionidae > Pissodes > Pissodes strobi. The sequence continues at coordinate 71,200 of MU185967.1, forward strand.
GGGGAATATTCTCTAGTATTCCTTGAATAATTTAATTTCACACCCGCCGTCGTTTTACAACCATATTAAACGAGAACTAAGTCGTTTAGTATCTTAGAATTATTCCTCGTATCGAATCGATAGATTCGTTAGGTATTTTCTCCGCCCTACCCCCGCCTTTTTCCCTTTAATCTCGTGGAAGTGAGAAGGCAAATTGACTGAGCCGATGATCTTGTTCTTCTAGAAATACCCTTCGAGGTGAAAAGAAGGTTTGCTTTAGTGCAGTCATAGTGACTCAGCATTTAGTATTGTATTTTATACTACCTTTTTTGAGGATATTTTGTTTGTTTCTAGTTTATGTTTTGACACAACCGATTTATCGGAATTTAAATACTGCACTAGGTAAACATTTTCTCTGGTATTATTTTTTTTCTATTGCTTGTGAAGCACGTGGACGCCATGATGCTAATGGCCCTTTTTCCATTATTTCCAGAGGCTTCTGTGCGAACCGAGAGCCTTGACTCTCTAGCCACCTTCCGTCATATGAGAGGTAATTATTGCTACCGTTTTTTTTGTCTAATTTAACGATTTAATTGCTTTATCTGTGTTAACCTTTTTTTTGGAAATTGTCCACCATTTGCATTGCATTCCATGAGTTATCTTATCTATTCCCTTTTATCATATCTGAATTTTTATTTTAATGTGACTAGTTTTGATCATATGGGGAAGTTTATATTTTCTTTTAGGGGTGATTCATGCCTATCTCTTTTTTTATATTCAAGTTGATTGTACCTTCTGTTTTTCTTTTATTTGCTGATGGTCCTTGAAAGCCCATTGATAATTTTGGGGGGGGGGGGATTTGTTTTATAAAGAAAATATATTTATGCAAGGGGGCTATAGTTTTTTTCATTAAAATGAGGGGCTTCGTCTAATTTGTATTGGGTTATTACAGGGTCCTATCTCCGGGCCAGTCCTATCTCCGGGCTACACTACAGCCAATCTTATCTCCGGGCCAATTTTATTGCCGAGTCCTCTGCTAGTTCTACCCTCGGGACTAGTGCCATAGCAGTACCTACAGGTGCCCGGCGCCTCCACCAGAGCTCGACGACCGGATCTAAGGGGTATCGTACAGAAGCTTAAGTTTATTTATTCATTTATTTTTCTGACCGATTGATATAATCGCTCTTATTCTTTTAATATAAATCAAGCATTGACCGCCAAGCTCTAAGATTGCTCTCATTAATTTTATTCTTCATTTTTCATTTATTTATCTGGTCGATTGATATAATTATTGTGGTCATTTATCAATACATACTATTATCGCTACATTTATAATTGGTGCAGCTACCAGCGCACGCATACGTATATGTAATGTAATAAGCTTAAGTAAACCAAAGTGATCACTTCGGATTAGAGCATTTAGTTGTAAGGCATACAGTACCGAGTAACAACAGAATTGGTATCCGTACAATCTTCATATTGTACCCTATTTCTCAATTACTTTATTAGTCATTGACATTCCTTTGTCTTTAAATTGCAAATTTTACTGTAGGGTTGTTGTCTTTAAAAAAAAGGCTTAGTAGCTAATACATTGATCCTTAAATTTAGATTGTGTTTTCTTGTTAAGTTAAGATTGAGTTTCTTTGTTTGATAAGCGTGCCTAACAACCCCGTACAACACCAGCGGAGCTTTTCCAGTTTAGTTGGTAAGAACGTGTTGCAAATTGGTAAAAAGTTTTTTCTACATTTCGGGCAAGCCTTGGGTTAGTTTTTGTTGGCTGCGTCCCCGTAGCGAGCGAAGCGAGCGGAGGGCCATGCGTTTTACTACGGCGATCCTCTCGGCTCGTAAAGGCTAACTGTAATATGACGTTGCGGGGACCGAGCTATAAAGCTTCAGAGTTGTTTTAAATTTCATTTTGACTGCACGCATGGCTCACCGCTCGCTTCGCTCGCCCCGGGGCGCCGTATCACAAACACAGCATGCAACCACGGAGCTACGAGACCACTTGAAAGCAATTCGATGGACTATAAAGATATGGTGTGTCAACAATGTAATGCGCGCGCAACTTTGAAACGCTGCTGTGACCGGGGTTTCGGTAACGTCTACTCTAACTGTCTCCGAAATGTTAAAAATGTTGCCAAATTGCTAGAGCAAAATACATAAATAAATGGTAAAAAATGGTTGTACGCATGGCTCTCCGCTCATTACGGGGGCGCAACCAACAAAAACTGACCCGAGGTATGCTCCAAATGAAGAAAAAAACTTTTTACGAACATAACCTTAAAAAAAATAAAAAATAAAACACCGACGGGTTTCGCACCTGGGCCACCGTGTCACACGCACAGAATCTGCCCACTGCACCACCAGAGCAGTTGACAGCAATTCACAGGACTATAATGACATGGGTAATTCTCAAGGACCGTAGATTCTTGTGTAATTCTGCAACATTGGTAGCATTTGGGCTACAGTTAGCCGTTTCTGTCTCGTACGCAGACCTTCTTTTTGGAAATATCCTCCCGAGTCCTCTCGCCTGACGAATCTTGGGCATTATAAACACATTTCTGACCAATATACGTCTTTATGGATGGAGGGAGTTGCTTTCAGCGAGCGTCGTGGCGCAGGTGGTTAGATGCTGCGTCTTTGACACGGCGACCCGGGTTCGATTCCAATGGCAGGACTTGTTTTTTTAAGGTTATGTTTGTAAAACGTTTTTGAAGTGAAAACTTCTTTAGGCGCGCTCGGCACTTTTTTGTGAGAGTTGAATGAGACTGAGCCGTCACGTAACGCCATCACGTAACGTTCCTACTAGACAAAATGGTGAATGCGCCTGTCATAATTATTACTGCTTTGCCCCGCTTGTTACTGCCTGGCATATTCCCGTATAGGTAGAGGGTTGAAATTTTCAGGGGCTGTAGCCGGGGTAAAAAGAAGATCCTGGAGGAAAACGCATGAAGTGACAAAAATGCAAATGTAAACATTGTGAAGTCCATGACTCGTCAGGCGGGAGGGCTCGGGCGGATATTTCCAAAAAGAAGGTCTGCGTCTGGTACACCTCAAATGATACGTCAACACTTGTATTACCAACGTTAGATATAGAAAAAATGGATGCAGTTGGTAATCATTTCAATGCGAACGCAATGTAAAAAAAGCTAATTATTTTACTAAGCCTTCTTTAAATTTGTATTCTGCTTTCAACAAAGCCTCGTTAAAAAACCTTTAAACGAATTTTCTTCTTGAGAAATGCATTTGACTTTATCAAAATATAGGTATGGTGCAACAAATAAACATAAATTTAATTTAGCGAAACGAAATATAATTTATGGTTACAAAATGATTATGAATAGCAGTAATAAAAGCATCAAAATACAAGTAAAAATACCACAATATTGAAGTAAACTAACCAAAATTATATACAAACCTGTAGCAGAAAATTTTTTGTTATAAGGAAAAACCCATGGCCAGTAATACCATTTGGCAAGTAGTTTATCTGAGTAATTAGACGGCTTACCTAGAGTAAAATAAATAATATTATACATATATGGTTGTAATAGGTGATTTATAATTCATCTCAAATAGATATGCAAGCAGAATATGACTTTAAGTTTCCCGACTCTTACATGTAAATCTCCATAAGCTACCCAAAACCCATCCATAAGCTACCCAAACTAACCCAATCTAACGCAAACTAACCTAAACTAACCCAAACTAATCCAAACTAACCCATATTTACTCAAACTATCCCAAACTAACCGTAATTAACCAAAGTAAAGACAAGCGCGCTATGCGCGCTTTTCTTCCGTATTCCAGATTAAGCAAAAATAAGCGAAACTAACTTTAACTAGCCAAACAAGCGCATTGAGACGAGCGCGCTACCCAAACTAACGGAAACTAACCCAAACTAACCCAAAATAATCCAAACTAACCCAAACTAATCCAAACTAACCCAAACTAATCCAAACTAACCCAAACTAACTCAAACTATCCCAAACTAACCGTAATTAACCAAAGTAAAGACAAGCGCGCTATGCGCGCTTGTCTTCCGTATTCTAGATTAAGCAAAAATAAGCGAAACTAGCTTTAACTAGCCAAACAAGCGCATTGAGACGAGCGCGCTACCCAAACTAACGGAAACTAACCCAAACTAACCCTTTTTTTATGTGGGGTTAACGGGAAAAATGCCTTCGCACCGTCCCAGGTCATTGTTGGTCGTGCGACCTGGGGTGTGTGGGGCTTGAACCCACTAAAAACCATTTCCCCACTATTCCCTCCTACCATTGGAACCGCCGGTAGGCATTACTTCAATGGAAGGGGTTCGTAATCAGTTCTCTTATGTTCTGTTCCTTTTTTATCACATTCCAGTCAGTTTCCATTCCTATGTCGTATTTTCTCTTCCAGCTCCTTCCCCTTCATGATGTTTCTCAGCATGTTTGATATTGCAATCCAGTTTCCTTCCGATTTTAGTAGCAATTTAGCAATATTCTGTTCCGTTATTTTTTGTCCAATAATGATTTCCGCCTTAAGCCTTTCATTGTACCAGTTGTCACAAAAGAATAGTATGTGATTTGGTGTATCCGGTTGTCCGCAGAACCAGCAGTTTGCGTCTGACGCCTTTTTTATTTCCACCAGGTACGATCCAAAGACACCGTGTCCGGTAAATGCCTGGGTTAAGAAATAGTCCATATCTCCCCATTTTCTATTTATCCATTCTTCCACGTTTCTAATAAAAATTCTGGCGTGCCCGTTATATTCATCCCATGCTTGTTGCCATAGCGTGGCTGTACGTAATCTGGCCTCTTCTCTTCGTGTTCCCTTCGATTTCCATATTGTTGCCGCTTCTTCCGCTTTCAGTTTGAATGGGGCAATCCGAAAAACGAACCCAAACTAACCCAAACTAATCCAAACTAACCCAAACTAACTCAAACTAACTCAAACTATTCCAAACTAACCGTAATTAACCAAAGTAAAGACAAGCGCGCTATGCGCGCTTGTCTTTCGTATTCCAGAAAGCAAAAATAAGCAAAACTACCTTTAACTAGCCAAACAGGCGCATTGAGACGAGCGCGCTACCCAAACTAACAGAAACTAACCCAAACTAACCCAAACTAATCAAAACTAACCCAAACTAATCAAAACTAACCCAAACTAACGGAAAATCACTCAAACTAACAGTAATTAACCAAAGTAAAGACAAGAGCGTTATGCACGCTTGTCTTCCGTATTCCAGATTAAGCAAAAATAATCGGAATTAACTTTAACCACAAACAATATAGATTGTTTGTCCTTTAACTAACCAAACAAGCGCATTGAGATGAGCGCGCTACCCAAACTAACCCAAATTAACCTCTTTTTTTATAGAGGTTTAAGAAATCTGCTGGACAGACTGCTCCAGGCTGATGGTCTAGTGCATGGGGGTGTGCCGGGATGACGTCCCAATCCAGGGATCCCCGACCGGCTAAAACTCTTTCCTCTAGTTTGATAACAGTGGGCACTCCCGCCTCTGGAACCGCTTTCGCATTACTTCACAGGGGGTGTTGTCCGTGAGAGCCTGTTGTACCTTCGCCCCCTGGTAATTCTCATCTTCCATTTCCTTTTCCTTTAGCAAGCAGGTTTTCATCAACTATATTTTGTTCTAGAATTGATCTGGCGAATTGTTTTACAACTGACCAGTTGTCCATAATGAACAACTGACCAGTTGTCCATAATGATAATCTTTTCACCTATGTTGTCTGGGGTGATTGCTCCGATTTGTGTTGTACATGTCTTCCGTTGTGTCTTTCATTGCCTGCAGTAAAAAAAGGTATGTTCGACATTATCGGTTTCACCGCAGTATATGCACTCATTGTCCTCTGTCTTATTTATGTTATAGGTGTAGTCCCGGAAGCAGCCATGCCCCGTCAGCAGTTGAGTCAGGTAATGGTCTGTGTCGCCGTGCCTTCTATTTATCCACGCTGGGATGTTTGGTATTATTTTGAACGTCCATCCCAAACTAACCCAAACTAATCCAAACTAACCCAAACTAACTCAATCTAACCCAAACTAACCGAAACTAACCGACACTAACCGAAACTTAATCCCCACTTAACCCGCCCTTAACCCAAATGAATCTAACTATGATTTAGGACGTCGCAAAATATCGGCCCCTAGGGCCCAAATATTTTTAACGGTTTCAGGGACGCCCGCCGAACATCCCTGCCGAACGTCAATCATTTCGGACGTCAAATCGCCTTTTTTATTACGCACAACCTCGCCCCTAGGGGCATCGACTTTCTAATGTCAAGATTCGGTCTCTCATCACCGAAAACCCCCGACGGCTGATTTTTGTCGAACTCGGAGTTGCCTAAAGACGAGTTCTATTCCGAGCTCACGTTCCCCAATACAAAGAATTTCAGATCCCAGAAAAATGAAAAATTTCAGACGAACTTTACATTTTATCGAATGCCTACCTTATTTGAACTCTTATCGAAAAACTGTATAGGAACTTTTCGATAATACTTTTTTTTTAAGTCAAATGCGTGAGGGTGCTCTTGGAAGGGTCTCGTTCGCCCATCACCAAAATTCGACCTCGTCCGGCTCCTATCGCGGAACCTATTCGCGGTAGGTTCCCGTTGACGTCAGATTCGAACACGGCACCGTCGAAAACCCCCTAACCCGAATTTGAACCCCTTCGGACGTCAAATCCCCTCGGTCCCTAAATGAGCCCCTAGGTCCCAAACATGTTTTTTTCGTGTATAGGACCGCCCGCCGAACAAAATTGACCAAAACTATGATTTTGAACGTCGCAAAATATCGGCCCCTAAATAGAGCCCCTAGGTTCCAAAACATTTTTAACGGTTTAAGGGGCGCCCGCCGAACATCCCTGCCGAACGTCAGCCCTTTCGGACGTCAAATCGACGTTTTTTCTTTCGCATAGCCTCGCCCCTAGGGGCCTCGACTTTCAAATGTCCAGATTCGGTCGTCTCATCACCGAAAACCCCCGACGGCTGATTTTCGTCGAACTCGGACTTGCCTAATTCTTTCGCTCGGAAATTTTCGGAGCTCCTCCTGTGTGTTCTCTAGACTCTTTAGGCAAACCAGTACTGGCATGCGCAATGACGTTTGTCCACTGTAACAAGCTTCCCGGTGTACTGTGGGCCCTTTACCACGTTAATCCAAAGGGTTGCGCCCGAGAAATAACCATTGGATAACATAACTAATGGTTAAAACTAACCGTCTAATACCGATGTAAGCTGAACCGAACCAAAGCGCCTCACAAAATATTGGGTATTCTTGAGGATAAAACTGATGACGTTCCCTAATAAATATTTTGGTGAACTTTTCGGGTCGCCGCCGTCGCACTGCCGCCGCGCCGCTGGTTCAAATCCAGCATAGAACTCTGTACTGTTTTCTCAATCTTAATTTGACGATAAATATACATTAATTTATAACAAATCTCATACTCGTAGTAATTCTAGTTGAGTATTTCATTTTACTTGCTACTTACGTCTATGGTATAATTTTCCGTGGGTAACGAGTATAAATACTTCAGCGGTTTTCTCGCAGCTTCGTTAAGCGTTGCGGAATAAAGGGAGACAGCTACGACTCGAAACACTATGTATCCAAATGAGTAGAAAAAGTAGATGCTATCTATAATGGCCTCCCTCTCTCTAAAAAAAAAGAATACATTTTAGATGAAATCTTGAAAACGTAAGTATCTGTTCTGTAAAAGTAAATTAAAACGACACGTTACTCGCAAAATTGAAAATGTTTGAAAACAACATATCGGAATGAAAACAGCTTGGAAAAACAAGACGGAAAGCCTCTTGAAACCTTGTACGTTTTATTTTTCTGGCATAGTGACGTTCTACATCTTGTCATGGTTATTTTGCAACTACTTTTGGAGGCCCCTTGTGGGCATAGTAACGCGTTACCGAACGTGGATTTTTTTTTCACACTTTGCCGAGACCCCATATTTTTGGACAGAGTAACGTGCAATCGCGCGTGAAGAATATTTTTCGACTAACCCTTTCCCGAAGATTTTTATCTTTTTATACCATCTCTCAGGGCTTGCGTCTTGTTTTCCTTTTCGAAAAATCTGAATTCAGCACCTGCCCAGCTATTAAAATGTTTTTACTAATTATAAAATAATTTGTTGAAACAATTTAACCAGAATGAGTTACTAACTCCGATTCATTACAGTATTTCATATGTACGTAAAAATTTTTTTAAGTAGAACTTTTATTATTTCAACGTTTCGGATTTCTCTAACAATCATCAACTTATCTCTTCTTATGGCCGCCATATTGGATTTTATGTCAGTTATACAGTTCGTCTTTTTGCTATTATATTTTTACAAGGTGTTTCTAGAGGTAGGTAAATGAATTTTTGAGGTGCTTCCCTTGGCTAGTTATATGTACAGGGTGTTCCAACGAGGACTGAATAGGGGCTTATTTTTGAAACAAACCAAAATAGCCATTCGATGTATTTTTTCTGCTAAATTGAAAAAATTGAACCACATATTGACAGTTGAAAGTCGGGTATATTGACACTCTTGACAGGCTCTAAAATCTAAACCGCAAGAGATCAAAGAAACCGGTTTGAACATTCCTATCTTAGGTTTTCATAAGCTGTCGAATGACAGTAACTTTGAATTTAACCGGAGGTTTAAAAGTTCCGGTTAATTTTATTCTCGGGCTAAATTCGGATAGAGAATGTGTGTATAAGATAGGAATGTGCAAATCGTTTTCTTTGATCTCACGCGGTTTAAATTTTGGAGCCTGTTAGTGCTGCGGTCTCGCCGAGACTAGACATTTTCTGGTCTCGGTCTTGGTCTCGGTCTCGCAGAGAGTCTCGTGCACTTCAAAAAAATTTTTCTTTTTTTTTGTAAACCTTTCCAAGAATCGGTATTAAAAATTCAACCTATTTTGGTATATTACCACGGTATTGAATAATAATTAGATTTTTGGGTTTTTTCATATAATATCACAAGAGAAAAAATTTTGTCGGCAAAATTTTCGAAAAGTATGAAAGTTTGTTGCTTGGCAATTTCGCGAATGATATTTTTGGTATCAAAATCACGAGCCGTCAGGCGAGTGATTTTGTCAAAAATGTCATGAGCGAAATTGCCGAAAAGCAACAAACTTGAATAAAACCTTGAGAATAATTTTGTCTACACAATTTTTTCTCGAGTGGTATTCATCATGACTATTTCACGAGAAAAACTAGACAATGCACCGTATTAACAAACAGAAGCTTTATTTATTTGTTAACAAAATTAAATGTACAATTATTATTATTTAATGACGTTTGTCAAACTCACAATAATTGTTATACCAGACACCTTTCTGATGGACCTGTCATAGTTTTGTCGCTAAAAAGCCACTCAATTAACGGGCAGGTAGTAGTTTTGTCAGTAGGAAACGAGCAGTTGCTATGACGTTTTACCAGTAAAAAACACTCTAGTGAAATAGTCAGATAAATATTTTAATAACCTCACCTCACCACTGTCGATTTTTTTAAGCAAAATTAATTTAAACAACAACGTCACAAAAAAAATCTGTATAGAGGTAACAAAATTGGTAGGGAGGTTCGCAAGTAAAAAAGATATCAAAGAGTAGTCACTGTAGTCAGAATAGTCTACTCTACATAATATTTTATATTTTCGAAAGTAAACCTAAGAACCCTTTCATGACGCGCATTTTTGAGCAAAAAATATAAATGATTGTAAATAAACCTGGCAGAGAGCAGAAAGATTATTGGCTATTGGCTGCAAGTGAAGGATTCTGTTTGAAAGGGTTAGGTTAGGTTTACTTTTAACATACCTACCTATGTAAGTAAACTACTTTTTTTATAAGAAATAATAAACTAAAAAGCTTCTCTGGCTAGTCTAGTTTTTAGGTAAATCCCCGGCGGTAATAAGACCAGTTTTGATTTTTTTTGTGTTACTCATAAATATAGGTAGGCAACTAGTAAATTGTACTTTAGATACGTAC
>MU185967.1:86146-100221 GCA_016904865.1 Pissodes strobi
GCAATAAAAACAAATGGGGCGTTCCATTTAAGATAACAAAATGACTCCGTGTAGCCCAAAACTGGGAAATCTGGCAACAGTGCCGATATCATGGTTCAATTCTGCATGCCCGGAAACCTCTAGGAACCGAATTTTGTAAATGCAGCTTGAGTGATTTTGAAGATATTTAGGCGTTCCGGTACTTTTCATTAATAATGCGTTGTTGTCACATCTCAGCAATTAGAAAAGATAAAATTATGAAAATTTGGGATCTTACTAAATTTGATACGCTTAATTTATTGCAATAAAAATAAGTGGGGCGTTCCATTTAAGATAACAAAATGACTCCGTGTAGCACAAACCTGAGAAATCTGGCAACAGTGCCGATATCATGGTTCAATTCCGCACGCCCGGAAACCCCCAGGTACCTAATTTTGTAAATGTAGCTTTAACGATTTTGAAGATATTTAAGCGTTCCGGTTTTTTTTACTAACCCTGTATATATATATTTGAATTAATGCTCATTGGCAGGCGACTATTAGGATATAGTCTTAGATAAACTTCTTGATCTTCTTCTGTTGTAATCACATTTTATGAAAACTTCGTATATTTGTTTTTTTTTCTTGTTTTGTAAAGCCCATTTTTGAATAAACTTTATTTTGACAATTAAAAATCAGAATTCATAAATGTCATGGTAACGAATATTTATTTCACTTGTTACTCATGGCTTGGTAGGTAAAAACAACCGACAATTATTGGTATCGATATATGAAGCTTAGAAAAATATTTTTTTTCTTCAAACGTCAGTAAATCCGTCATTACTCGACTGTGTAGGCGGCCGTGAAGTTTCGTTTTTCCTCCGCCGGAGCTTTACTTTTCACTTTTCCGCCGGCGGAGGTAAAAGTGTTGTCATAGCAACATAGATACAATACAAACAGACAACAAAATAAGCGTCAACAACTCAAGATTTATTAAACTACAATTTGTATTTATCACTCAATTTGTGACTGCATTTCTAAAAATCACTAATTTAGGAACAAATTGGTTATTATTTAATCGAACTTACTCAATAACTGCTTATCAATACGGAATTAAAACGCAATCGGAGACGCAATCTTTAAAAAATAATTATTGTTGACAGTGTCCACTGACAGCTTTATGTTACATTACTATAGCAACAACCTGTGCCTATTCACCGACACCGGTCTAAGCCGCCTTGCGAACCCACTTATCTTTAATAATAATTATTATTACTATTAAAAAGAGACGTTTTTGCATTAATTTGTCGACATTTGAAGAAAAAACAGCATATTTTATTTGGAGGAAAAGTTACTTTTCATGGCTTGCTCTCTATTACCAGCCTCACTCCGTTCGGCTGTTAAACACGAGCGCGCCATGAAAAGTATCACTTTTCCTCCATATAAAATAATATACTATTATGTTCAAATTAAAATAATTCAAGAATAGTTGAAGGCAGGTATATGATATGGTATATGAAACATGCCTAGAATTTTTTGAGTAATTCAAAATTCGAATAATACATAGGGTGTTTCATTTAAAAAAATGTATGTAATAAATTACTTATGGGACACCCGGTATATGAAATGTCAATTTTAAAAGAAACTGCATCCAACTAGCTACATTATTTGTATTTAATATATTTTTTTAAAGTTTCTTAAAAATAGCTAGATGGGCTGTGAAAATATGACCAATCACCCTGTACAGGGTGTCCTAAATTCGGGCCTCATCATTGGGATCTCGGAAACTAGAAGAGATACAAGCTCGGTTAAATGGAGAGGCAAAGTTGCACAATTTGATGCTGATCAAAATGCCCCCTTACAAGTGTAAAAATACCGAATACTTCCGAAGATTTTTGAAAGAAACCGAATATTCTCGATTTTATATTTATTTTTTATGACTCTATTTGAATAGATATAAAAAAATTAATTTCACATTCTCTTTGCTACTTTCTGTGTTCTTCAAAATGGTGTTATCAGATTTTCAAACCGACGTTTCGTCTACGAGCTGCCATCATTAACTTTGTTTTTTTTTTAAATACGGTCCTGAATTTTTTATTACGGATTTTAACAGCTTCTAAGGTCTCAAAACCAAAGATGTATCGCACGTATTCGAAAAATTCGCAGTATTGGCATTTTCCATAAGAACTCATGTGTTAGAGAGAGACAGAGAGTAGTGGATTTTTTTTTATATCAGTTTTTAAGAACTTCTGATGTGCCAGAACGAATGATGTATCGCACTTTTTCGAAAAAATCATTCTTATGAAAAATGCCATTAATATGAATTTTTCGAACTAGTTCGATACATCATTGGTGTTGGGACCTTAGAAGCTCTTAAAATCTGTAATAAAAAATCCAGAGCCGTATTTAAAAAACAAAGTTAATGATGGCAGCTCGAAGACGAAACGTCGGTTTGAAAATCTGATAACATCATCTTGTAGAACAGAAAAAGTAGCAATAAGAATGTCAAATTTATTTTGATATATCTGTTCAAATAGAGTCGTAAAAAAAATAAAAATGGAATCGCGAATATTCGTTTTTTCCAAAAATCTTCGAAATTTTAAAACTTTTTGGGTGGCATTTTGATCAGCATCAACTTATTGTGCAAATTTGCCTCCATTTAACCGACCTTGTATCTCTTCTAGTTTCCGAGATCCCTATGATGAGGCTCGAATTTGGGACACCCTGGACATACTTTCCTAGATTTCTTTGATTTTGGTGTACTTATATATTTTTTTTGTACGTTACCTATAATTTAGACCTGTTTTGAAAACATTTTTTTGTGTTACTCATAAATATAGGTAGGCAACTAGTAAATTGTACTTTAGATACGTGCATACTTTCCTAGATTTCTTTGATTTTCGTGTACTTAAATGTTTTTTATTTTTTGTACGTTACCTATAATTAATAAAAAACAAACCATTATTTTCGTACTATCCTACTTATAAATTATTTTTATTTCAACACTCGAGACTTACGTGACGAGACTCTCGGTCTCGAACCTTGAAGTCTCGGTCTCGGTCTCTAGTTATAATTCCTAGTCTCGTCTCGGTATCGGTCTCGAATTTCGAGACGAGACGAGACGAGACCGAGACTAGTCTCGTCGAGACCGAAGCACTAGAGCCTGTCAAGTGTCAAAATGCCCGATTTTCAACTGTCAATATTTAGTAAACAGCTAAAGATAGGTATAGGATATTATACACGAAACGTGTTTAGATTTCTCTAGAGAGTCCAAAAATATAGTAATATACAGGGTGATCCATTTAAGAAACAATTCATCCATGGCGTAGTTCTTTTGTTTTTGGTTCAAATGTTTTTTTGGTTAAACTTTTGAATTTAGCAGAAAAAAATACATCGAATGGCTATTTTGGTTTGTTTTAAAAATACAGGAAAGGTAAAAAATAAGCTCCTGTTCAATCCTCGTTGGAATACCCTCTACAAAAATCACCTTATCCGGGTTAGTTTAACTTAATTTGTGTGGAAAATATTTATTCGTCGATAATAGGCTGGTAATAAGTTAGAAGATGACAGAAAACTAATTCCGTAAATCAGAACGAATGTTGGATGCTTTCAAGTGTTGCCTAATAACGTGCCAAATGCGAAAACTCCACTCTTAGTCGTTTTCGAGAAAAATGCTAAATATTTTGAAAAAATTCCGTCAAATGTCGTTCCATATTTTGTTGTTGTTGCATTGACTATATTAGATTTCTCTCTAGCTCCGCTGCGCGCTGCTGACTTGATTTGGCTGAAGTCTGCTCGAGCCGAATTTCCCTGAATAAGCCTCATATAGCCGAACCTCAAATAGTAAAATGGCGAAGTTTAAAACAAATGAAATGGGACCCAAGGTGTAGGTATATAGACCTAAATTTCACACCTCCCAGGAGGTCTGCCTCGGGGATTCTGGGGGAGGCAAAAATTCGCTTTTACATAAAACCAGAGAGAACAAAAAACAAAAGCCTAACAAGGCAAAAACAACACTAAGACTAAGCACTCCAAATGTAAGAACCCTAAGGAATGATTCCCAACTATACGAATTGGAGGAAGAATTAACACACATAAAAACACAAAACGTGTATTAACCTCAAAATTGATTGTTTGTTTTTCTTTTGCTTCCATAAATTTTGTCCAAATTTTAATTAAAATAAGAGGAATATTTAGTAAGTTTCTGCTTTATGGTCAAGTATTCAGAGGTATTTCTCTGTGGAATTGGTATTCAGGGTGATTTTGCAAGAATTCTTGTGAAACCAAATAAACTAACCTAAAATGTCCAACACATGTTTCACCTGCAATCAAAGCTGTGTCTTTAAGGAGCCGAAGAATTCTAAATTCTACTGATGTCTTCGGCTACTCATGTGATTTCTGTAAGCAGACTTTATGCAGAAAATATTCGGGAATAAGTTCCACTGAACTTAGGACCATAGTTTTAAGTAGCCGCCGAGTAATTCGGAGTAATGCCTTACATATGCAAGTTATGTCTTTCCAAAATAAGCGTGTCACTGCTTTGGAGACTGAAATGGCTGAAATCAAAAATAAGACCCAAAATGTTTTTGATATGGCTGATGTTATTCAGAATTTCTCAGATGAAATGAAGAGTCTGAAAACATGCTTTGCCTCAAGTCTTGGAGACATGAAGTCTCTTGTCAAGACAGAAATAGATGGATTAAAGACCACCCCCACTAGGTTAACAACATATAATGCTAACCCAACTTCACAGGAAGAAGTAATTATCGAGTGGCAAGAACGCCAAAAAAGATCAAAGAATCTCATGATCTTTAATGTGCCAGAGTGTGAGGACAGAAAACAGGTGGAGGGCATAATTGCACAGGTATCAAACAAACCTCCAGAAGTACTGCATTTTTCCAGAATAGGCAAACCCAACAGTAATCAAGCCCGTGCACTGAGGGTGGTGCTTAATTCAGCAGATGATGTCCTCCATATTGTGAAAAATCGTTTCAAACTTAAGGGGAAAAAGGTTTTTGTAAACTTTGATCTCACAGCTAAGCAAAGAGAAGCAGAAATAAAGTTAACTCAAGAACTGAATGACCGTAGAGCTAAAGGCGAACAAGTGAGTATTAGATATCGAAATGGTACTCCATTTATTTTTGTACGAAAACCTAATTAATGGGCCTTCCTTATCAAGTTCTCATTTTAAAAATCATCAGAATATGGATATCTTTTACCAAAATGTTCGAGGACTAAGGACAAAATTGAGTGTTCTTCGTACCAATGTTGTCTCTAACAATAACTCAGTGATCGTGCTCAGTGAAACATGGCTTACAGAGGAAGTGTCTGATGTCGAGCTTGGGCTGTTTGAATATAATATTTATAGAAGGGACCGTAATGCAACGACCAGTGATGCTTCAAGCGGTGGTGGCGTATTGATTGCTGTCACTAGAGATATCCCTGCTCTATTGCTCGAGTCGAGCCCTGGCCTAGAGCAATTATTTGTTCAGATTGGCTCTGGTTCCAATAAAGCCATAGTAGGATGTGTATATTTCCCATCAAGATCATCTCCTCAAAAATACCAACTTTTCAGTGACAATGTGGATAGAGAAATGAAAGAGGCATAAACCTATTAGACTTCTTAACAGAACAAAAATTATATTCAATGGCGTCCTTCTTTAACAAAAAGAAAGAAAGAAAATGGACATGGCAAAGTCCAGATGAAACTACGAAAAACGAAACTGACTACTTTCTATCCAGTAACAAATTAGTTGTACATGATGTTACTGCATTAAATTGTTGCAATATCAACAGTGATCACCGAATGCTCAGGGAAAAGATAACTATAAATAATAAATTAGACCGAATGAAGACCTTCAAAAGAAATGAACATGATATAGACCTAAAAATATTGATTGAAAATGCTGATAAATACCAGCAAAAACTTACGAAGGAGATTAAGGAAATAGAAAAAAAACCCAAGGAAAAAAGAATCTAGATGACACCAGCCAGGCACTAACAAACACCATGAAAAAAAACGGCAAGAAAAGTAGCAGAACAGAAAAGAAGAAAAACAGGCAAACTTAAAGACGAAACAAAAAGAATAATGGGGAAAAAGAAACGACTATTAAAAGAGAAAAAATTCGAAGAACTCAGAATCTTAACAAAAGAAACAAAGAAAATGGTAAGGCAGGACCTGAAAGAACATTATGAACAAGAAGTTGAGAAGTTAGTAGAGAAAAACAAAGGCGTAAGAAGTCTGAGAGAAAATAACCACAAAAAAACAAGTAATCGCCCTAAAAGATCAAGCCGGAAACGAGATTAGAAACCGAGAGAAAATAGTACAAATAACCGAGCATTTTTATAAGAACTTATACACGACAGTGAAACAACCCGACATAAAACAAGAAACCAAAAAGATAACGAATGTAGGATCAGAGGATATTCCGGAAATCTCAAAAGAAGAAATAATGCATGCTCTAAAGTATATGAAAAATAACAAAGCACCGGGGGATGATGAAATCCTGATAGAAATGATAAAACAAGGAAGAGACATAGTGATAACCATATTGCACCAACTGTTTAATGAATGTATAGAACAAGGAAAAATACCCAACAACTGGAATAATGCTATTGTAATATTGCTATACAAGAAAGGAGACTAAACAAACTTGGAGAACTACAGGTCGATCTCTCTACTGTCACAAGTATATAAGCTATTCACGAAAATTATCACAAATAGACTCACAAAAATTAGATCAATACCAACCGGAAGGACAAGCCGGTTTTAGAAAACAGTACAGTACATGTGACCACCTTTTGACCATAAGGATACTAATGGAAAAGCAGTAGGATATAATATGGATATCTGCATGGCATTTGTTGACTTTCAGAAGGCCTTCGATAGCGTTGAACATTGGGCAATATTACAAGCACTCTCAAATGCAAGAATAGACAGCAGATATTCTAATCTTATTGAATATATAAATGCCACATCTACCACCCAACTGAACAGCAATACAAATCCTATCAAAATATAAAGAGGGATAAGACAGGGTGATACATTATCTCCAAAACTGTTCACCATGGCCCTAGAAGACGTTTTTAAACAACTAAATTGGCTTGATAAAGGCATTCTGATTAATGGGAAAAGGCTTAATCATTTGAGATACGCAGATGATATTGTGTTGATAGGTGAAAACAAAGAAGACCTAAGACATATGTTGATGGAATTAGAGGAACAATCGGCTAAAATCGGACTAAAAATGAATCTGTCAAAGACGAAGGTAATGTGCAAAGAAGACCCCCAAATCACAATTGAAAACCAACCAATAGAAAATGTTACTAGCTATATGTACCTAGATCATATAATATCATTAGGAAGAGAAAACTAAACACAAGAAATATATAGAAGAAGAAGATTCGATTTGCTGTCAATAAGCTTAAGGTTGCCGCATTTATTAATGTAAATTAATTTTATTCTGAATATAGGTTAACGATATATTTGTATTAGCTTTTATAAAACTGTTGTGGCCTTGAGTAGCTATTTTGATCATCCCTTTCTCTTATGTAGCCCTCAGGCACTGTGTGACTATATTTATTTTAGTTGATAAGCGAACCACAGATCGCTTAGCTTTAATTAAATCACCAAGGTAGGATATTATGTTATTAGTATAACTTTGCTTAATTTGTATTACATTACCGTAGAACGGCCAGCAAACCGTTCTATATTTTTAAGAATTGTGTTAATTAATCTTGCTTTAAGCTTCATTAGATCAGTCAAATTCATATTTTATTTTCGGTTTAAATATTTCATAACTTTTGACATTTTGATAAAACTTTTTGGGACCTCTAGCTGGTTTCAGATATTTATATTTATCTTTCAACGCGGCCTGCTGCAATACTAGCAATATTCGGTTGGTACTATTGGTGGCACTGAGTAATAGTAATGGGCTATCTCTCATAATTGCTGCTGTCGATTTAGATTTTTAAAAGTTAATCATTTCGTTTGGGAACATTTTCTAGTATTTCTTGTACAATTTAATTTCAGCTCATTAATTGTGGCCTCTGCCGTCGTTTTACAACCATCTTCTTCTTCTTCTAGCCGTTTTCTATCCTTTGGATATAGGCCTCTCTCATATTTTTCCAGTTTTCCCTGTTCTGTGCTACTTGGTACCAGTTAAGTCCGGCTGTTCTTTTGATGTCATCATACCATCTTTGTTGTGGTCTGCCGGTGCTTCTTTTCTCCCCCCAAGGTCTCCATCTTGTTGTTTTTCCAATTGGTTGTATTTCGGGCAACATGTCCTGCCCAGTTCCATTTAAGACTACCTATTCGCCTCGCTATATCTTCGACCTTGGTTCTATTTCTTATCCACTCATTAGTTTTATCAAAGACAATAAACTGAATTGTCTTTGGTTTTATGATCTTTAAGCGTTATTTCTAGCATTTTTCGTTCTATTGATCTTTGGTGTACCTTTAATTTATTTAGGATTTTCTTTGTTAGAACCCATGTTTCACATCCGGAGGTTGTTACTGGGAGAATGCATTCCATGTAAACCTTGGTTTTTAGTTTGAGGGGTAGGTTGGAGTTGAAGACGTGTCGCATCTTCCCGTAGGCCGCCCATCCTAGATGTAATCTCTGGTTAATTTCAAGTCCTTGATTAGTTTTTCCCAATGTTATTTCTTGACCTAGGTAGACATAAGAGTTCACTTTCTCTACTTGTTGTTCTAGCACATTTATACTCTCTATGTTTGTTCGTTGGTTTGTCATGAATTTGGTTTGAGAAATGTTCATTTCTAGGCCTACTTTTCTTGCTTCTTGTTGTAGTTCTATAAGCAATAAGCATGTGTTCTAATTCTTCACTGTTTGGGGCAAAATTGGCAATGTCATCAGAAATCTTAGGTTACTGAGTTTTTCTCCCGATATATTAATTCCTCTGTCTTCCCAGTGTAGGCTTTTGAAAACATCCTCTAGCACCATGTCTCCTTGTCTAACGCCTCGTTCAATCAGGATTTTGTCAGTGTCTTCATGTAGCCTTACTTTCATTTTTGAGCGATCATGTAGTGTCTGTATAATGTTAATATATCGTTGATCTATTCTTACATTTTTCATTGACCTGATAATTGACCAAAATTCAACTGTGTCGAAGGCCTTTCTAAAGTCTATGTAGGCGACCCATATTGGGATGTTATATTCCGTTGCCTTTTCGTTCAGTATCCTTACGGTGTGGAGATGTTCTATTGAACTTATGCCCTTTCTGAAGCCCGCCTGCTCATAGGGTTGGTATGTGTCAAGTTTGTATTCAAGGCGGTTTGTTTTTATTCTCATAAATAACTTGTAGATCTGTGATAGCAGACTGATTGGTCTATAGTTTTAGGTTGCTTGGGTCACCTTTTTTATATGTCAGTATGACTATCGCGGTGTTCCAATCCTGTGGTATTTTTCCCTCGATTAGGCATCGAGGCAGTGATTTAAGCTCCCTTACCAGTAGGCTTCCTTCAACATTTCCGGTATGATGTTATCGTCACCTGCTGCCTTTCCGTTTTTTAATTGGTTTAAAGCTTTCCGAATTTCTTCTTCTTCAATCTCTGGTAGATCCTCGGAGCCGACATTACATATCCTGTTTTTCTGGTCATTGTTTGCTCTTCTGGCATCCTCATTGTCTATTTTGGACTCGTACAGACCTATGTAGAACACCTCTGTTACCTTGAGTATCTCTCTTCGATCCACTGCTATGTTACCCTGTCCGTCTCTCAGCTTGATCATTTCTTTTTTATGTGCATTTTATTTTTTAAAGACAACCATAATAACCAAAAACTAAGTCGTTTATTATCTCAGAATTATTTCTCGTATCGAATCACTTGGCATTTTTTCAGCTCTATCACTTCTTGCTGATCTGACGTTAGTTTTCTAATTCCGTGGAAGTGGAAAAAGGCAAATTGACTGAAACTGATGATTTCGTTCTTCTAGAAATACCCTTCGGAGAGAAAGGAAGCTTTTGCCTTAGTAGACTCATCTTTCTGTATTGTGATAATACTACCCTTCCAGGGATCTTTGAGTGAGTCCTTTAACAGTGCTCGACGCTACCAAGTTATTGGGAAATTCGTAATGCACTAGGTAAGCGTTTTCTGAAATTATTTTTTTTTTCTATTGCTTATGAAGCACGTGGACGCCATGATGCTAATGGCTCTTTTCCGTTACTTCTAGAGGCTTCCGAGCTCATCTTACAAAGCCGAGAGCGTCGACTCTCTAGCCACCCTCCGTCACGAGCGAGGTAATTATTGCTACAGTTTTTGTCTAATTTAACGATTTAATTGCCGCATGTGCTAACCTTTTTTTTGTACATTGATTACCATTTGCATTGCATTACATGAGTTATCTTATCTATCCCCTTTTATCATATCTGAATTTTTGTTTTGATGTGACTTTAGTTTTGATGGGAAAGTTTATATTTCCTTTTAAGGGTGATTCATGCCTATCTCTTTTTTTATATTCAAGTTGTTTGTACCTTCTGTATTTTTTTTATTTACAAATTCATTGATAATTTTCGGGGGGATTTGTTTTATAACGAAAATATATTTCTGCAAGGGAGCTATAGTTTTTTCATTGAAGTAAGGGGGCTTTGTCTAATACGTATTGGGTGGTTATTACAGGGTTCTATCAACCGGGCTACATATTTTGACTCCGGGTCAATCTTATCACCAGGCTACAAGTTCTCTGCTAGTTTTACCCTCGGGGCCATCGAGTAGCAGTACAGCTACATGTGCCCGGCGCCTCCACTAGAGGTACTTCCTGCCTCCACAACTGGTTCAGATTCTGTGGGAACTCTAACTACCATCAACTTGGTTTTCTTAAAGTTAATTTTTAGTCCGTATTCATTACATTACTCATTTAATTTTTCCAAAAGGTGCTGCGTGTATTCAAGATTGCTCGTTAACAAGACGGTGGCATCTGCATATCTCATATTATTACCCACCTCTCCATTTATAACTATTCCCACCACTGACTCGTCTTCTAAGGTTTCCCTAAAAATAGCTTCGCTATATAGGTTACAGAGAAGCGGCGATAGGATGCAACCTTGTCTCACACCACGACGAATCTCCATTTCTTCAGTCTGTTGATTTTCTACCATTGTATTAGCTTTTTGGCCCTAATATAGATCACTAATTATTCTAGCATCGTCTGAGTCAATGTTTTTACTGACAGCAGCCGATGTAATTTGTCATGTTTCACTTTGTCAAAGGCTTTCTCGAAATCGATGTAACACGCATACACCTCTTGGTTTATATCATGACAACGCTGGAAAAGAACGTTAATCCCGAAAAGTCCTTCGCGGAATCCAAATTGTGAGTTGCTTATGTCTTCCTCGAGTCTTCTGTAAATTCATTTGTGGATGATCTTCAAGAACAACTTTAAAGTGTAACCCATAAGTGCGATGGTTCGGTAATCTGAGCATTCTCTTGGATTTTGTTTCTTGGGTACGAGCACAAAAGTGGATGTTAGCCATTGTCAAAGAGTTTGATAAGCTCTATGGGTATCTGATCAGGACGAGTAGCTTTCCCGGATTTCATAGTTTCCAGAGCATATAATATTTCTGCTCTTAATATTTTAGGGGCATATTACTTGATTCTAAAACCGGTTTTGGAGGTCTTTCATCATCGAAGAGTTCTGACAGGTATGCTTTCCAGCTTTCAAGTTTGTCCTCCATGTCAGTTATTATACGTCCATTTGCATCCTTGACAATATTACTAGCTGCCTTGACTCTGTTGCATCCAGCCATTTCCTTTATCCTTTTCTGCATGTGAAAGCTGTCAAATTTCTTTTCTAGTACTTCTATTTCCTCACATTAAGCTACTAGGTATTCTTCTTTTGCTTCCTTAATTTTTCTCTGTATTGTCTTATGCAGTATTTTGTACTCATCTTTATTGTCTTTACTCTCTCTTCTCTCTGCCATAAGATTTTTTTAGCTATTGTTTCTAACCCTGTTTGAATTTGCTTCCACTCTTCCTCCACACTGACTTTATTCGATGTGTTAATGTCCCTCATACATTCGTTGGCCTCTTTCTTAACTGTGTCATGGATTTCAGGATTCTTAACGTGTTTTGGGTCTATATCGTTGTTGAGACGTTTTGTAATCTTTTTCATTTTTATATTAAGTTTAGCAATAACTAGGTTATGGTCGGAGTTAATGTCAGCCCCCTGGGTATGTTTTTGCAGCTTTGACTGCGTTCTTGTAGCGGTTGTTAATGAGGATGTAGTCTATTTGGTTTCTAACTGTATTTCCTGGGTTATCCGCAGGGGATTTTCAGGTATACAATCTGCGATTTGGTAGTTTGAAGAAGGTATTTGTTATCATGAGATCTCTAATTTGACAGAACTCTACCAGTCGATCCCCCTGTTATTCCTTTCTTCCAGGCCAAAACTCCTTGTGTGTCCTTCGACCTTGACTTTGCCTACTTTGGCGTTGAAATCACCTATACCTACTGTGATATTATTACTCTTCATGCTTCTAAAGATATCATCAAACTCATCAGCATAAAAATCTTCAACTTCGTCGCCCTCCTTATCCGCTGTTGGTGCATATGTCTGTATAATGTTCATATTTCCTGCATGTGTTTTAAGTTGAAGCATCATGACTCTGAGTAAGGTATAAAATTTAAAACCGAGGCTGCTAAACCTTTATTTAAAATCACTCAAACTCCATACAAATGCTTCGGGCCACTATTCCCAGAATAATAGAATGTGCCGTTAGGTACTTGTTGGGCAGCTGCCACTTCCTGGCCATCTCACATCACTGACTCCTAGAATATCTACATTTAGTCTGAACATTTCCTTTACAATGTTGTCCAGTTTTCCTCATGCAAGCATTCCACGTTCCGATCTTCATACTGTTTGCTGCTGCTTTCATAAACTTGTTTGCCATTGTTCCCCCCGGAGATCCGATTGGGGAACTATTAGCTCCGGAATATTTCGTTTTGAACATCTTCATGATTGCTGTGTACGATTGTACTAAGGATACTCTTACAGTCTTTAATGCAGTGGTTTTCCTTTGCCTTCTGCATCCACATGCCGTTGATAATGTTTCTTTAATTCATCCGCCTTTAGGTATGATTTCTCATCCCTAGTATTCCCTAGGACAAGTGAGTGCCCTACATCCACCCGAAGCTGTTGGCCAGCAAGAGGGGTCTGCTTATTCCGGCCGATGTTCGGTCGTCAGAGCCTCGTCAGTTATCTAGCAGGGTGTACTGGATAACATTGGTTATCACACGAGCAGGTGAGGTTGACAATTGAGCTGGTACTATTTACCTTCGCCCCATACACCCACATGTAGTTGCATTAACTATATTAAAATTCTCTCTCGCTCCCCTGCGCGCTGACTTGATTTGGCTGAAGTCTGCTCGAGCCGACTTTCCCCGAATAACCGTTATGTAAGTAGCCGAACCTCACGGCTCATCAGTCTCGATCATTACCCCCCCCCCCCCCCATTAATTATCAGTTCAGAACGTGCCAAAAAAGTTTTTACTTTTAATTAATCCCCATAATCATCGGTTTAACTTCCCTCAGTCGGCAACTGAAATACATATGAGCAAAAAATCAAAACAAGTTACGTAATTTTGCACGACAGTTTTGAGGCATGCATACGTCTTCCTAGATGATGTAGCTAATACTAAATGATAAATGAAGAAAGGGTGGGGGCATCGCAAACAGATTTTCATTTGTTGACGGATATGGGGTGAGAGGCGTGGCATCTAGGGCCGGGCAGGGATGAAGAGACAATTACGATCTCGCTTTGATTGATGGATTTGGGGTTCTGTCATCTTCTAACTTGTTTGTTACTAGTCTAAGTCTATGGAAGGAGAACTATTTTTCAGACGCTATACAGTGTTGGCAAAGCGTAGCCAATAAAATACATTTCTTAAATATTGTAGCCTCATGCATAGTTCATACTACTTACTTGATGCTGTTGTAAAGCTGTATGCAGAGGAAAAATATGTTGTTAAGAAAAGAAATTAAAACTAATCCCGCTATCTGAATATCGACCACTTTGGTCAAGTTCGAAACTTTGTAGTAGTCCTCGCGGATTTCTCTCCAAAACTTGTTGGGCGGATTCTGAAACGAAATTACGAAATTGAGA
>MU185968.1:0-47376 GCA_016904865.1 Pissodes strobi
TATTGCACAATAAGTTGTTATGTTGAATGATATTTACCTATATGTTTTATTTTTAGTCGCAGGAATAAGTGCTGATCAATTTTATACTGCTAACTCAGAGATCAATCAATTTTGTAGTGCAAAATCAGAGGTTTCATCTAAAATTGGTAGGGAAAACAGCTCCGAGTTGCCTGTACCTGGATCTACTCCTGGTATGTACAACTAGCTTAAACCATTGTAATAATATTTTAACTCACTGCAGCTAAATTAAATCACGTGGTAGATTCAGTGGTCTGTTAGGTTCAATGAAATCATTGAGCCTAGTTAGGTTCAGTGATTTTTCAAAATTTTTAGGCACTAAATATATTTATCAAAGCCCGTTCGGCTATGATTTGATAGCGCAAGTAAGTACTTACTATCAGAAATGTTTATTTTGACGACGTATAACCTTTACTGGGGTACCCATAATTAAAAAAAGAAACGTTGGTTTTCGAACTTTTACTCGAATATCTCGATTATTAAGAGATTTATGGAAAAAAATTATTAAACTCGATGACGCATCTAATATGAAATAAAAAGGTTGCTATAAAATGTTTCATCCGACGTTAAATAACGGAGATATTTCTAAAAAAAAACGTTTTTTCTTCAAACGTCAGTAAATCCGTCATTACTCGACTGTGTAGGCGACCGTGAAGTTTCGTTTTTCCTCCGCCGGAGCTTTACTTTTCACTTTTCCGCCGGCGGAGGTAAAAGTGTTGTCATAGCAACATAGATACAATACAAACAAACATCAAAATAAGTGTCAACAACTCAAGGGTTATTAAACTAAAATTTGTATTTATCACTCAATGTGTGACTGCATTTCTAAAAATCACTAATTTAAGAACAAATTGGTTATTATTTAATCGAACTTACTCAATAACTGCTTATCAATACGGAATTAAAACGCAATCGAAGACGCAATTTTAAAAATATAATTATTGTTGACAGTGTCCACTGACAGCTTTATGTTACATTACTACAGCAACAACCTGAGCCTATTCACCGACACCGCACCGGTCTAAGCCGTCTTGCGAACCCACTTATCTTTAATAATAATTATTATTACTATTAAAAAGAGACTTTTTGCATTAATTTGTCGACATTTGAAGAAAAAACAGCATATTTTATTTGGAGGAAAAGTTACTTTTCATGGCTTGCTCTCTATTACCAACCTCACTCCGTTCGGCTGTTAAACACGAGCGCGCCATGAATAGTATTACTTTTCCTCCATATAAAATAATATACTATTGTTCCAAAAAGATGGGTTTCTTTGCGTACTATAAAATATACGGAGTGTGTCATTGAAGATTTGCGAATTTGGACACTTATGATAAACACCCTGTGATGCAAATTACGAATATTGTGCGAGTTAAACATTAATATAGTGCTAGACCAAATATGGGAGTTTGCAATTCTAAGGTGACGGAGAAACCACCCATTTATCAACATCATGAAAAATCTAATTTGCATCATTAAGACTGAATATCTAAAAAATTATCAAATTTCGGCTCATGTTGTATATGACAGAAAACGTTTGTATTAATACATAGAACTGTTTTTGCTGCCTTACTTTTGTAACACACCCTGTATAATTTCGAATATTTTGCTACCTTGCTCTATAGCGGATAGGATATTGACATAAAAATAATCAGTAAGGAACAGCTTACTTTATTTCATCGTTGGAACATCTGGTTCTGAATTCTGTCTCAAAAGCCTTAAATATTAGGCACAGATTGTAATCTGTGAATTAGGCATGCATGCATTGAAATCGGAAATATTTTTTTCTCAAAAACCAGTCGTTTTCGTTTTAGCGAAAAAACTCAAGAGCCAACTTTTGTTCAGCTTTGATTAGTGCATTTGGATATGCTATTAAAATTGCGAACAAGCAATGACGTATCATAATTTGTATTACTTAAATTACCTATTTAAAACATTCTCAGGATCGCCATTGGTAAAACAAACATAAGAAGTCATTTCGGACACAAGTTTATACGAACTTTTTTACTTATTTTTAACGGCAAAATACGCTGCCCGCTTATAAATTGGATCACCCTGTACTGGATGAGCATTTTACTATGGGCTTATGCCTTATCTCGAAATCTACGAGGGTTGCACAAAAAATTTCAATACAAAAATCGTTTGGTTTAAAGACGCGCGTCTCGTCTCCTAAAAGTATTTTTGACATTGCGGTATTGCCACTTCTTGCTATAATTGGCAATATTTTGTTTTTTTAAATCAAACACCTTGCAGATTATTATATTTCTGAATTCTATTGAATATTCTTGATTAATTTCATGTATAATATTCTATATTTTATAACCAATTGTTTCGGAAATACTGACAGTTTAAAATTGACATTTTTCAACTTTGAGCGGCTGTAGAATCTAAACGATTTAAAATAGAGCAAAACGGTTTGCACATTCCTGTTTTAGTTTTTCATCATCAGTTCGAGTATACTACCCTGTGCGATTCCCAGTGTACTCCTGATCAAAGAGGGAAAAAACGTTTGTCCATTCTGTACTGTTTTCACCTTTTGTTGTCTTCCTGATAAATATGATCTAAATAGATCCAAAGCATTTCCTCGAATACCATATCGTTCCAACTTTCCGAGGAGCAGTTCTGGTTCAACACAGTCCTATGCCCTTGACAAATCCAATCATATGCCAAGAGCTGGATTTCCTTGAATCCGGGATATTCCTGGTGAACTGAAAGCCTAGCGTCGATTTTCCGGACACATACCCGTACTGAAGTTCGTTCTACCCCCGGAGCAGTTCGGTTTTCGCCGCGGTCATAGCACTACTATGCTCGCGGCGAAGGTCGCACAGGATGCTCTGAACGGCTTCAATGAGGTCAAGGCAACGGCATTGTTGCTACTCGACATTGAGAAAGCATTCGACAGGGTATGGCACAATGGGCTGATATATAAGCTTTTTGCTATCCATGGAATGCCTTTACATCTAGCATCCCTCATTGCGTCGTACCTTGCGAATCGCTCCTTTTCGGTTAACATTCATGGCGATACTTCGGGAGCTAGACAGATCATGTCTGGAGTGCCCCAAGGAACAGTTTTGTCACCGCAACTATTCAGTCATTTTATAGCTGACTTCCCGTCTCATCCTGCAAATTCCTTTGCCCGGTACGCTGATGACACGGTGATATACTCACAGTCATCAGACGTGCAGGTAGCAAAACGGAATCTCGAACACCATCTCACCCTTCTAACCCCTTATTACAGGGATTTCGAAAGGATAATAACCTTAAAAGCGTCGAAAACAGAACTAGGTATATTGACACATAAGCGCCATATAGACCTGGCGCCTATTACTGTAGGCAACGCGGCAATTAGGCCGGTAGACCCCGTCAAATACCTAGGGATAGTTTTCGACCGAAAACTCCTTTTTTCCAAGCACGTTGCGGCAATCAGGGCTAAAAACATAATTACCCGCAAAAGTTTGAATCAACTTATACGAACGAGATCATACTTAAGCCCGACTAACAAACTGACAATCTACAAATCAATAATAAGACCGACGTTAATATACGGAGCACTAGTTTGGTGCTCAGTAGCAAGAAGCCACCTCAAATATATACAGACGATACAAAACAGATACCTGCGGGCTGCTTTCTCCTTAACGCTACTCGATCGAGTTCGAGTCAGCGATCTACATAACATGGCCAGCATAGAGTATGTTGAACAATATGTCAACGATGCAGCCTGTAAGTTCTTTAAACATATAGCATCAGGAGATCAGAACCGACCGCAGGTATCGCAGACCAAAGACATGACCCACGACACAGACTGAAACATGGACCGCTATATAAGCACACGGACCTCTTTTATCAGGAACTTAGGTCACCATAAACGACTCAATCTACAACTACAATTCACTAAAAATGAACAAATACTTGAACATGAATGTACTAACATACATACTACGAACCAGACAAGACAACTTCATCAATCTCGCCGCAGCCACCAAGCCGCGCGTGCTATCCCCTCCCCCAGGCAAGATTTACGTATTCGGGGCGAACAATCGTATGTTATACCCTTCATGTATGGGCCTGCATGAGCGCACCCATATACTACTATGTGCATTTATGTACATAGTCCTTGAATTGACTAATTAGTTATTGAATTATACATAGAATGTATATATTGTATATAGTTGTGTTACATGTCTGTGCCGTCTGTATCGTGATAATATTAAGCAGGTTTTTTGGCTACTTTTTCCTGTGTTTACCACCAGCTTGAACCACCCCTGAAACACCCTCAACTAATCAATACAGCCTATAGGCAAACTCACCCTGTAACTTGATTGAAGGGAAATAATCCCAAAAAATCACAAGGTTGACCTGACTACTGATTAGTTAGTCATTAGATGGGCGGACACCAGCCCCTAAGTCGCAAGTGTTTAGTTCGCGAGTGAGATGCGCAATGTAAGCGCAACACAACTCGTAAAACGAGAACACGCACTTCGATTACATTTATGACGAGCTTATAAGTATGGATACTGTTATAAAAATGAATAAAGCTTTGATTGATTGATTGAAGTTCATTCAAAATATGACATTCGTTCATAAAATTGGCAAGTCTATCGCACATGCAGAAGTATAGGCATAGTATATTTGGTATTTTTAATTTATATTTTATATTTTAGTTTGTGTTCCTAATACATCTAAAATGATTACGGCTAAGGGAGGTATTAACAAAACACAAGATTTAGAGATAAATGTATTAGCTGAACATAATAGCAATAATACTGAAGCTCCTGTAGATAAGAATAAAACGCAAGAGAGTTGTTTAGATGAAGTGTCCATGGATATTTCTATACCAGGTAAGTTTTAATAAATTAGTAACTCACATTGTGATGGTTAGACAGTTTTTATATAAATGTGTTTCACCTATACTATTTGTCACCTATGGAGTTTTATGTGCACCATATTCAAGTAAATCAAATCTAATATTTTGTGTATTTATTTAGGCATATTAATTATTTAATATCCTATAAGGCTGCTACTTTGAACTTCGATTAGTCACTTTAAACAGTAGTTAAATTAATCAGTGTTTTGAAGTTGTCAATGTCAAGATGACAATAGTTGTACGATATTTAAAACACTGATTAAACGTATATGTTGAGGAAATATGTATGTATTTTATTCGTGCTAAGAAACACATAGTAGACACATAGTAGTAGTCAGGCAACTAGGCCACTGGGCATGCATACTGGATATTTTACGATCATCTGGAACGTTTCTCATACATTTTTTTTATTTATCTTCGCCAATATAGAGAAATTGTGTTTTTAAAATTATTATTGTTTCTTAGCACGAAATATATATCCTTGCTGAAACATTTGAGAATATTTTTAAACGTTTACTGGATGTTCCATTCTGGAATTAGTCAATTGGTACTATCTCTACGATCATATCTGAAACCATTCTTACTTTTTTTATTTATTTTCGTCATAATAGAGAAATTGCATTTCTAAAATTGTTAAGGGTTTTTAGGACTATATACTGCTTGAAAATTTTGAGAAGATGTTTAAACTTGTACTGGATGTTCCATTGTTTATGGCGGCCAGTGAGGTGAATGTACCTTATATATCGACACTTTAAGAGGGTTTCTTACTTTGAATTATGACAGTAAGGAGTGTAATGAATCAAATCCATAAATATACACACAATTGGACTATAATAAAATTAGAATTGTTACGTTTTTCCCTTGGGTTCTGACAAAATCAGAACTTTTACTATTTTGAAAAAATACCCTCCTTATTTCTTAACGCTGTATACAATTAAACACACTAAACTACTCTTATAACTTTACAACTAATAGATCTTTACAATCCAACACTCGATGATCAACTAACTGCAACACGCATTTTACGCACTATTTATATCCAGTCGAACATATATCAGGAATATTCCGGAAGCGACCTGAGCTCCTCTATTATTCTCGGCCTTGGCCGCACTATATAGCGGGAAAATAATAGATCTCTCAAGAATAATCTCAGTAGGCGATGATTCAAGCGGAAATAACGTAGACGCGGCAAGTTATTTGTATCATCGCGCCGAGTGATGGTGTGTCGGATCATGAGCTAGAAAAAGTTAATTTTACGTGTTGTAAAAAGAAAATATGTGGGAGTATTGTATGTACAGTGTGCGGAAAAATGTTCCATAAATCGTGTACTGCAAGAGAGTGGTCAGAAAAAGGTCAGAATCATAGATAAAACTCGATTAATATGCGAGGAGCATGGTGACATAACCTCAAGAGAAAAGGAACGAGAAATGGAAATTCTATACCTGAAGACCCTGGTAGGGGAAATGAAAAACAAGAACCAGGTTTTGGAGGAAAATAACACCCTTTTGAGGGAAAAAGTGTGTGATCTGGAAGAAAAGCTTCAGAAAATCAAATATGCTCAAAAAACTGGTAAACAAACAGAAACGAACAAGGCAAAAAAACATTCTGGCGATACCGATAAATCTAGTGATGGGCAATTGCCACAGACACCTAAGCAGAGGATCAACCGTTCTGCTGCTTCGCCACCAACACCGAAATTGCGGGCCGTATTGGAAGCACATCCTGCCAATCAGCCAAGTCATCATGGGAATGACGTCATCGATACTGCAATCGCGGTTTCATCTATCCAAGTCTCTGAAAGTCCCTTGAATGAACAACAAATAATGTCAAATAGCGTGACAGCCAACAACGAAGAAGAATGGAAAAAAGTTTCTTACAAGAAAAATAAACGGCCAACAATAAAAAATTGTCCTGAGCCCCTAAAAGGCTCCAGCGATGACACCGAAGCTCTCAAAACAGCTCCAAGGATGGCATTTTTATTCCTCTCCGTGCTAGCTCCAGAGGTAACTATAGAAAAAGTCATCGAGTATCTGGCGGGCAAAAATTTAAAAGGATGCAGTTGCGAGAAAATGAAGACAAAAAAAGAAAAGTATCGCAGTTCGTTTAAACTTGCCGTTCCACATCAGGACCGAGAACAATACCTGAACGCACACCTATGGCCTAAAGGGACCATAGTGAACCATTTTTTAAATCTTCAACGCCAGAGAGAGGTGAACAACCAAAAGCCTCAGTTTCGCCCGGACCTGAGGTGGAAAGCACAAGAAAACGTGTAAAGATCCTGCATATAAATGTGAGGTCGTTAAGAAATAAAGTGTTGCAGCTGGAGGCATTTATCATTGATAAAAACATAGACATACTGTGCGTTACAGAGCATTGGATGTTGGAATCTGAAATTTGCATATTTCAGATTGATGGATACAGAACTGTGGGATATTCGGCTAGAAAGGATTCGTTAGGAGGTGGTACGGCAATATATGTTCGAAGTAGCTTAGAGACAAAGAGTAAGACCTTTTCTGAGAATTATAATGTGGAAAAATGTATAGAATATTCGTGTGTTTTTGTCAAAGATTTTAATATGTATGTTTTAACTATGTATAGATCCCCGTCGGGTCTCTTTGACACGTTCTTGGCGGGAGTGGAGAGCATATTTGATGCACTGGGTACCGACAGGTTAATTGTTTTGGCTGGCGACTTTAATGTCCATTTTGGCACTGCTGAGGTTAGTGCAGCTCAGTTGTGTGACACCTTGTTAGGCTTTGGTATGATACAAACAATACATGAGGCAACCAGGCACGCGGCTTGCTTGGACAACATCTTCGTGAGTGCTGACGCAGATGTCCTTTGTACCGGAGTGGTAGATCTTAACATCTCTGATCACATGGGTCAGACAGTTGAATTTTCAGTACGTCTCCAGGAGAAAGGTTTCACACTAGACAATAAAGTATGTAGACCAATAACTCAAAGAGGTTTGTTTATGTTTTATAATATAGTAGCAGAGGTTTCCTGGGATTTCGTATCGGCAGCTAATCTTCTTAATATTGACAACAAATTTGATAGGTTCATGGATGTCCTGGAACAAGCCTTTCTGAGATCTTTTCCAGAGAAAAAATATGTTGTGCGTTCAGATCAGTCAAACAACATTAGTTGGTTCAACGATGAACTAAGGGCTATGAGGGAACAATTACAGTTGCTTGGTGAGCTTAGTTTACAGTATAATGACTTCAATATCAAACATCAATATATCCAATATAAAAAGGCATACAGGGAAGCAATTCACAGAGCCAAGATTGCAGCAAACGACAATTTCATTCGTTCTTCTGGTAATTCTAGTAAGTGTATGTGGCAAATTATTAATAATCAAAGAAGTAAATCTAAAAAAATCTCTCCTACTGACAAACTGACTTCCAATGATTTTAATAACTTTTTTCTTGATACAGCCCAAGCACTTGTAAAAAACATTCCAAAGTCTAATATAAATCCCATAGCAAATTTAGAAAAAGAAATTCCAACATTGAACAACTTTTCATTTTCAGAGGTAGGTTTCAATGAAGTTCGTGATATTATTAACAATCTAAAAAACAAGGCCAGTCGCGACATATACGGTTTGAATGTGAAAGTGATTAAAACCATTAAAAATATAATTTTGATACCCCTCACCAAACTTATTAATCTGTGTTTCAAAGAAAATATTTTTCCAACCGTGTTAAAAAGTGCGTTGGTAGTACCTTTGTTTAAAAAGGGAAATCATGATTTGCCAGAAAACTATCGCCCAATATCACTACTTCCAATTATATCCAAAATATTGGAAAAATGTATGACGAGACAAATTGTGCAATTTTTTGAAACAAATGATTTATTTACCAAATGTCAGTTTGGGTTTAGAAAGGATAAAAACACAGTTCTAGGCATCCTTGATCTAGTTTCGGATATCCTTGATTCATTTCATGACCTTCAGTATAACACAGTTCTGTTCTGTGACCTTAGTAAGGCCTTTGACTGTGTTGACCATGGAATTCTCCTTCGGAAGCTTAGGGCATATAGGTTTTGTCCTGAAAGTCTTAACTTGTTGAAGTCCTATTTGGAGGGTAGGTGTCAGGCTGTACGGTATTCAGGGGTGACATCGGCAAAGCGTGAAATTACTATTGGAGTTCCCCAAGGTTCTGTCTTGGGCCCCATACTATTTCTAATATACGTTAATGATCTACCAAAGACTGATCCTATATCTAAGTATACACTCTTTGCTGATGACACATCGGTTTCTGTCGGCGCTAGTACACTGGAGGCTTCCCTGGAGAGTTCTGTGGTTGCGCAGGCGAGGGCTGAGGAGTGGTTTCACTGTAATAGACTGTTGCTGAATAAAGATAAGACTAAGAGAGTGGTTTTCTCGATGAGAGATTTAGGAACGGTCAACTCTCATGTAGACAAAACTAAGTTCCTCGGAGTTTATGTAGACCCTCGGTTGCAGTGGGACGATCATGTCAATTATGTCTCATCAAAACTGACAAAAGCTCTTTATTTGCTTCGGAGCCTGAGAGACAATGTCTCCCTGGTTGTGCTAAAAACAGCATATTTTTCTATCTTCCATTGCCATCTTTCCTATGCAATGCTTGCATGGGGTCATGCTGCTGCTGGTATCCGGCGACTTTTTGGCTTACAGCGAAGAGCAGTTAGATTGATGAGCAGATTAGGTTTCAGAGAAGACTGCAGAGAGGCTTATAGGGGGCTTAGAGTACTTACTGTGCCTTCCATATATATCTTGGAGAATCTTCTATATGTCAGGAAGAACATGGGTTTGTTTCTTGCTCACGAGGACGTGCATGGTCATTTAACCAGAAATAGAGGTAACATCATGCC
This sequence comes from Pissodes strobi, assembly GCA_016904865.1. Lineage (NCBI taxonomy): Eukaryota > Metazoa > Arthropoda > Insecta > Coleoptera > Curculionidae > Pissodes > Pissodes strobi. Next base: position 9,737 of record MU185968.1, read on the forward strand.
CATCTACTGGCGCTTAAGGAGGTGTCAGAGCGGCCCTGGTTACTGGGCGATAAAATTTTTTAATGTTCTTCCCGTGGAGATTAAGACATTGCCGTTATCAAATTTTAAAACAAAAATTAAAGAAATCCTAATATTCCACAGTTTTTATTCTTTTGATGAATTTTTAAATTGTGATTTTAACTAGTGTTGTGTTTTTATTTTAGTATAGAAGTAAATATGTCTATATTGTTTTTAAAATTTTACTTTCTTAGTAGTGTGTTGGCAATTTGAGGCCAGGCACGTAATGTTTTGAAATATTTGTATTCTTACTATTATTATTTATTGACGTGTGTAAATTACTATGTAATATTGACATGAATAAATTTATGATTATGATTATGATTATGATTATAGGGTAGCCCAAAAACATACACATGTTCGCGAGCCCTGACATTGCCTCCCTCTTAAACCTGATCGTCCCGATGGGCGATGAGGCGGGCCAAATCCTGGGAACATCTGCCGTGAAAATATCTGCAAAACAGGGAGGTTTCGGCCACATGTCTGCGGTGTTCCAGCCTAACCAAATCCCGGGTCAACTCCGTGTCGCCGGCGAGACGCACAGCTCTCTTCTAAACGGAATCCAGCAGCTTTAGGGTGTGCTTAGGTGCGGCACCCCAGATGTGTGAGCAATATTCTAAGCACGGTCTTATTTGCGCTTTGTAGAGCAAGAGCAGCAGCTGCGGTGTATACAGTTTTTATGTTTCAAAATAGCGCGAGGCTGATTTTGACCACCATGACGGAACTGCAGTCTGATCACCTGCCAGTAATGTTCAAGACGATGCATCAGCCAGCCTTCGCAGCCCCGTGACCCTCCCTAGGGTCACGTACAACTACAGGACCGCCGACTAGACAAATTTCAGGAGAGAAGTCAACGCGCAGTTACGTATAACTCGCGACCTGGACACTCCTGAAAAGATAGATGATGCCATAGACGTCATGACCAGGATAATAAGCGCCGCAAAGGAACACAACATCTTCAGGAATCCTGACCTCAAGCAGGACAAGCCGCCCCTACATATTCAGGAACAGATCGCGAACAGGAACCAACTACGCAAGACATATCAGAATACACGTGAACCTAATGACAGAGCAGCTTACTTGGAAGAGTGCGAACTTACCCGAGCCATGCTGGGTTCATATAACAACCATGCCTGGAACAACAGGATCACAGCCGCAAGCCGAGTGAACAACATCTGGAAGCGCATCAAGAAAATGAAGAACAGGAACAGCCCCTGGACAGTCCCGCCGATCAAAGTGACGAGAAGACGGCGTAGGACAGAAAAGGCGGAGGCAGTCATGCAATACTTCATCAATATCAGCAGCCTGACGGAGAATCTATCACATGACAGGGAAAACAGAAGAAGGCAGGCAGAGGACAACGCACGAGATCGCAGCGCTGCCACTATAGGACACGAGAAGAACAATCACGAGCCCCAGAGATATAAGGAGGATCATAAGCAGAGCCAGACCTTACAAAGCGCCAGGATCGGACGGAATAGTCATGTAGGAGGCCAAGTTCCTTCCAAATAAAGCCCTTATCCACCTAACATGTATCATAAATGCCTCGATCAGACTGCACTACTTCCCGAGGACATGGAAAATTGCCAGGATCATCGTTATCGCCAAAGCAAGAAACCGTACCGACCCAACTCCCTGCTACCCACCCTTGGAAAGGTCTTCGAAAGAGTGCTCAACAAAAGGATCAACGCGGAGCTCCAAACACTATGAACCATCATCATACCAGTGCAATTCGGATTTCAACGAGGAAAAGCAGCAGCCATGCAGCTTGCGAGGATAGTGGACCATGCAATGATAGCGAACAACACCAGGAAGACCACGAAAGCGGCACTTTTGGATTTGGAGAAGGCTTATGGCATCGTATGGCGGGAGGCCATGGCCACCAAGATGTACGAAGCATGGATAACACCGGCCATCATGAGAATCATCACGAGCTACCTAAAGGAAAGGACGATAAAAACGCTGATCAACGGGACCGAATCAAGGACACGGGCAGTAAGGCCGGGACTCCCTCAAAGAAGCGAGCATGTTTGCTTTTTCCTTAGCTGCAGTCGCCGTGATGCTGAGTTCGTCTGTCAAAGGTGGGAGTCGTTTTTGTAATGTTATTACTTACTGTCTTTGCTACCGACCAGAAATTCCTGAAGCAAATGGGACATTGTAAAAGTTTATTCCTGATCCTATGATTGTGTTACCAGGACATTCCTTTTGACGGCAACCTGCAACTTGATGGAATTTGGAATGTATACTTTCATTCCTGAGAAGATTACTTGCGTAATCTCTTCGCAACAGACTGACGGGTCATCAGTGCCAAAGGAGACGTCGAGCCAAGGAAAATCTAGGTAGAACTGTCTTATATCGTCCCAGTTTGCACAATTGTAATGCCAGATTTTACGAGGCAATTGTGGATCCTTCTGTAAGGGTTGCATTTCACACATCGTTGTAATAAGTTTGTGGTCTGAAGTACCTAATGGCGGACCAACTGTAATTGTGTGCTGGTGCGGATTTGTGGTTAGAAAAAGATCCAGGAGGGCGGCAAATTCACCTTTCTCTGAGATCTGAGTTGGTGCGTCTACAAGTTGAGTAAGCCCGCAGCTGTAGGCAAAGCTTCAACTTCTCTACCTTCGTTGTCGGTCTTGTTGTGATGTTTGAGCCCATTGGTGCATTGTATACCAACTGTAATTGTGTACTGGTCAGGATTTATGGCTAGAAAATGATCCATTAGGGATCAAACTTTTAATGCGATTGATTTGAATAACATTTGTCAATATTATATTTTAATACAACTATTAATAACTAATAAAAAATCAGCTGGATACTTTCAAAAATATACCAGAAAACAGATTTTATGCATTTATGAAATTTTGGATTCGGCGGACTTGTACGGTTCTGCTTTGAACCTCCTCAATTTTCCTTTCTTTATGTGCCTGAAAGAGCGACATCCGATTTTACGCCGAGTGTATCATTATTCATAGCCTCTTCACAGTATTTTGGATCCTTTTATTTTTATTTATGGTCTGTAAGAAGAATAAGAAATAGAAGAATTAAAAAATAATAGAAAAATTTTAAATGTGCCAATGGACGTATTACTTACTGACATTTTATGGTCCCTAGTAGCGACATCGACATATGAGTTTGGAACAAGTGTACCACCTTTGCTAATTACAAAACTGAGTGTCGAGACATGGTCAAGGCAAACTTTTGTAATTTTCACAACATGTAGCTCAAATAAAGAAAATTGTATGGTTGTTAATAACAGTAAGAGAGGAAAGGAAACAAAAGTTCTTCATGTCGTGTATACCGACAATGATGCCAGTATTCGATACATAGTGCCCATAGTGGAAAAATCACTGTACCGTATACTGACAGCTTAAACATCAAATATATTTAAGGGCATTGCCGTTTTTTAATTATTTTTAATAAAAGTAATGACTTAGAAACCCAAAGAAACATATAATTATAAAAATTTTAAGTACTCTTTAACGATCGTCAATTTACTTGCAGCAACTTGATATAACATAACCACCTACTAAACGCTTTTGACATGACTGACAATATTTTGACTGTCGCACACAAATCACATTATTGCCAACGAAAACACAAAAAAAATGACAGGGATTGAATAAGCTTTCCAGGAAACTTTTAATTAAGCATGGAGCCTTATTAGAGAACAATAACTTAACTGTGTCGTGACATTGTCGATAACAAGTACAGCATCGATATTTAGGTGCATCCACTTTATGTGACATATCTTTACACACGTATTTGTAATACCAGAATTCTTTTAGCAAGGACTTCAGCACCATCGAAACAAGAAAAAAGTTACTCGGCTACCACGACTGATGAAAGGACACCTGATAATGTTTATCAGAACAGTACTAATGAATCAAAATTATTCATGAATCTTTGTACACCATGTAAGTTTCAACGATTTAGTCTTAGTTTTTCACAAGTAAGATTTTATTACTTAATGCTGGGTCATATTTAGAAAGCAATTTTGGATTCAAAATTAAATTCACATTTTCCATGAAACCAAATTGTTTTGAAAGGAGACTGTGAAGGCATCAAAACGTAAAGTGATATCTTGACAAAATAGCGAATTAATTTTAATAATTCAAACAACTTTGATACCGTAAAACGGGGCTACTTGAAAATTTCGGGGTTACTTGAAAACGTATGCAGCTTTGTTCATAAACTGGTGCTACCGCCAAACGGTTTGTTGTTATATCACCACCAGTGGTTAAGGTCGATCGGAATTATCGATACATCGTAACTTCGATACGTCAAATTTTAAAACATCAATGCCGCGATGTATCGAGTCATTAACATCGATGTTTTAAGCATGGCAAGCTATATAATTCGAAATCGTGTAAAAAATAAAATAATATTTAATTAATGTACCTAAAATATAAAAAATATTTATTTACTAATAAAATAATATATAAATCAAACAACTTGGGAAAAACTGCAACAACAAATTACTTTGTAAAATACTTAAATATATAATCAACAGAAACAATTCTAGTAAAAACATTTAATATTTACCAAAATTAATCAGAGTATTTAAAAATAGTAGTTTTGGAAAACTTTTCCTGAAATACGGTTTCGCTCCTGAGAAACTGTATCTCCTGCCAAAGAAAAAAATATTTTCGAAGATACCGAAATACAAACAATGACAGTTTATTTAGGCTCGGATAAGCTGATTTTATTTCCTCCCATATTTCTAATCGTTTTCTTTTAATCTGGAAAGTGGCGCTCAAACGTATAAGCGTACCTCAAAGATTAAGGAGTCGGCACTACTACTGCTGCTGCTGCTGCTTTGTAAATTATTGGTTATCTGTTGTTTTAACCTGTTTTGCGTAAGCGCTTTATGAAAACTCCAAATGTCAACAATTTCATTATCAGGTAAATTGGCTTATTTTTCTTTTCAACTTCCAGAGCTGTCAGCATATTTACTTTTTGTACTATTTCTGATGAGGCTATGGGATCATTAGAAGGTACAGGGTGGCCGGTTAATTATGGAATAACACCTTAGAATCTACGGAGTGTACCAAAAAAATTGATTACAAAAGTTGTTTTGATTTACTTAAACTTTTAAAATATTATATTTTTATATATACAGGGTGTTCGTATTTTCGTGGACAAGTATCAACTTCCTTATGCTAAATAGAATACCCTGTATATTAAGGCATTTTTGAATTCCTTGGAAAATTCTAGATTTATTTTATATCTAATATCCTATATCTAAGTCTAACCGGTTTTGACATATTTTGAATTTTATGTCGAAAATGACGTTTGCAGATCTAAATATAACCACAGATTACTCCTTAATCTGTGATATCACTATGAATTTCTCCTTTTGAAACCCTTTATTATTTAGGGGATCTACTTTAGCGGTCTGTGTTGACATTTTTATAATAAATGAATACAGGAAATCAAAAACTAACATTAAAAATTTAAATAAAAAATCCCCTAAAAGTCATTTTTTTTCAAATGGAAACTTCTATTTTTATAATTTTATCTTACTTAGCATCAAAAATAAGGACGACTTTGTATAAAGTTATCTATTCGAAAAACTTGTAGTTTTTGACATATTGGCAATTTTACATTTTCCTATTGTATAAATGCTATACGACTTATAAGTTTTGTTATTAGCTGCTCATGACGGCGAGGCGTGACGAAAAAAAAGCAATCGAGCACTGCCGAAATGACACTATTTCTTTCCGTCTGACAACACGCCTACTTATTACCCCAGCCGGAACGATTAAGTTATTAACCTTTCGTCGGGAGCAGCTGTTCTAGCAGACACAACAGTCCTTCTTTTGCATCGTCTATGGTAACCTATAGTGTTAAAATCCCCACCGCATGGGTAGCCGTCTATTTTTAGACCAGCTATCGGATACGTCCGTGGCAGTTTGTGTTAGAAGGTTTGATGTGCAACATTTTGATCTCTTCGATAGACTGCAGCTGATTACGTTATAATTTACAAATTATAAATATCGCATTTTAGCATAGAGAAGAACACTACCATTGACCAGCGTCATGGGCGTAGACAGCGGGCCCCCCGGGAATTTAACTGACTCATTTTTCAATATACCATTCATGCCTTGCTATTCAAGAGGGTGCCGAATCCTTGTTTTTTTTTAACGACTTTTGGGTAAAAATTGGGCGTGGCACCCCCAAAATTTCCGCGGCTTAGGCTCCCCTACGGCTACTACTGCGGCCTTATCTACGGTTCGCCCCCCCCCCCCTGACAAAAAATCCTGTCTACGCCCATGACCAGCGTTTTACATTTCTAGGCACATTATAGGAGACTACCTATGCGCATATGCGGTGGGGATTTTAAGACTATAGGTTAGCATACACGATGCAAAAGGCTGTTGTATCTGCTAGAACTGCTGCGCCCGACGAAATGTTTAAAACTTAGTCGTCCCGGCTGAGATAATGAGTAGGTGTATTGCCAGACGACAAGACATAGATCCCCTTCTACAAGGAAACCAACTCCAATTAAATAATAAAGGTTTTCAATAGGAGAAATTGATAGTTATATTTAGACCTGCAAACGTCATTTTTGACATAAAATTCAAAATATGTCAAAAACGGTTAGACTTAGATAAAGGATATATAATATAAAATATATCTAGAATTTTCTAAGGAATTCAAAAATGCCTTAATATATCAGGTATTCTATTTAAAATAAGGAAGTTGATACTTGTGCACGAAAATACGAACACCTTGTGTATATAAAAATATAACACTTAATAAAATTTAAGTAAGAAACAACTTTTCTATTAAACTTTTTTTGGTACACCCCGTAGATTCTGAGATAAGGTGTCATCCCATACTAAACGGGCCACCCTGCACCCTGTACGTTTTTAAACCTTGGAGCTTGGGTCCAAACAGATTTGATTGCTCCTGGGTTCCAAATTGTTTCTCCATTTCTTTCTCCTCTAATGCACCTTTTAAAGATGTTGTTATTGGTAGATTTACGTTCATAACAGACAGGCTTTTCATAGCACAGTCAATTAAAGGTATAAGCATGCTCACTGTAACATATTTTTGGCCCGACGCGACGCTTCTATTGTCAACTTTTCTATTATTTCTAGGAGCTGGATCATTTCTTTTAAAAGTTTCACTTAATTAGCAGTTAGCATAGATGGAGAATTTTGAATTTCTTTCTAATTTAGCATTATTGTTCTTACCCAGTAACAAATACTTCAATGAAAAACATTTTTTTTACAACTCAGACAGGAATAAACTGAAAACTTGAATAAAAGTATAAAAGACGTTCGGGGTTCGGGGAAATTCGATTGTTACGAATTACCAACATTACAGATTAGTGTTTTAAGAGTTGGAGTAATAAATATTAGATGACGCACTAAGCCTTAATGAATACGTTTTAATTTCCAACTTCATTTCCTGCAAGGTTTAACATTCTGTTTTTTTTTTCTATTCTACCTAATATTAAACCATTTTTTACGGTAATTATCCTAGCAGTAAAGAAAAAATAATCTTTTTTCTTATTATCTTATTTTCTCTATCCATGATTTAGTTTGATGCATCGCTGGCTTTAAAAATCGATATGATCATCGATGTTTTTTTTACTTTCAACGTATCGATTGTTTACAAACCGATGTTCGATGTTTTATAAACATCGATGCGTCGTTGCCATCCCTAGCTAGAGGCTAGATTAGCGGCTAGTTCACAACTTGCATTCAGTTTGCTATTAGGTTGAAATAGCCAGGCAAAATGTCTTCACGGTCCAGTGGATTACTCGCCTCTAGCGAGCAACGTATATAAACCATAATGGTCGGGACTTGATTTGACTATTTAGAGGGTTTGTAACGATTTTAGAATGTTTAATATTTCACTTCACGCATTCACGGTCCAGTGGATTACTCGCCTCTAGCGACCAACGTATATAAACCATAATGGTCGGGACTTGATTTGACTATTTAGAGGGTTTGTAACGATTTTAGAGTGTTTAATATTTCACTTCACGTATGACCCTCCGCTCGCTTCGCTCGCTCCGGAGGAGCAACCGAACGAAACTAACCCAAGGCATGGTCAAAATGGAGAAAAAACTTTTTACAAACGTAATTTTAAAAAGTAATAAAAAAAGTCTTGCTACTGACGGGAATCAAACCCGGAGCATTGTACCAGAAACACAGCATCTAATCACTAGACCTGTTGGAAGCAACTTGCTGATAGATAAATATATTATATAAGGGGAAAAACTCGCTGGACCGTGAAGCAAATCAAACAATCCCTCTAAATGGTAAACAAGCCAAGTCCCGCCCACCCAACTGTCACTATGGTTTGTAAGCGTTGCTCGCTAGGCGAATCAGGGGATTGCATTCAGCAGATCTAGTGGTGCAGTGGCTAGATGCTGGGCTTGCAATACGGCGCTCAGGGTTCGATTCCAGTGGCAAGACGTGTTTTTTTAAGGTTGTAATTTTTCTTCATTTTGGACATGCCTTAGGTTAGTTGCGCCCCCGTAGCGAGCGAAGCGAGTGGAGGGCTATGCGTGAAGTCAAATACTAGGCATTCTAAAATAGTAAACAAACGCTCGACCAATAGTGAACGGAATGCATGTTGTGAATTAGCCGCTCCTAAGGCTAGAGTATAGACTCGAGAGCAGATTATCGGCGACGTGCTTACACAAGCGTCTAGCAATAGGGCTCAAATTTTCGATGCGATACCGTACATGCGCAATGGCGAAACAAGAATAATGAGTATTATTATCTTTGCATGGCCCTCCGCTCACTTCGCTCGCTACGCACATAGGTAATTTTTGCGATTTTAGACGGTAATAAATCCAAATGACTGTTTCGATTATCTTAAGGATCTATTTAACATTTAGAACGGTAAAAATGGCGAAAAAACAATTCTAAATTATAGTATATATTTTTAAATTTATAACACTAAAAAAATTACGCAAATTTAATTTAAAGAAGTTAGTAATTTGTAACAACCCATTTTGTAATAAAAATAGAAGTGATATTCTTAAAAAAAGACAACATAAAAATGAAACCCTTGTATGAAAGAAGTAAGAAGTTCAGGTCATCAATTATAAAAAAAACCGAAATTTTAATTGTCACTTTCATCAGATTCGGCGTCATCGTCACTATCCTCGATATTGTAGTCGAAGCTCTCTACAATATTTTTCGTTAAATTGCTGCTTATAAGTTAAATGATCCCCACTGCCATCGCAACCCGATTTGTACTGAATAGTAACGCTTTTTGAAAAATTTATTTTTGCGTTTCGTAACTCCGCTTCGATGTGAGGTCAGCAAGTGCTTGCAATCGGCCATCAATAAAAAGACTCAGAGCTTCTTCTGGAGTATATTTTATTGGTTTTGAAGAAGGACTATCTAAACCTTTCTTTTTGCTTGCGTCTTTTCCTGATAATTCCCATACTTCTTTAATGATTTTAGAAGCAGTTCTTTGTCCCGATAACTCAAGACTTTTACTTGCTGTAAATGTTAGCTCCACTAAAGAGTGACGTCTAATTAAAGGCATAATTTTTTCCGTTTTCGCTGATATCCGAGATCTTTTAGAGGCTCTAACATGGACGTCCTTTACTTGTTTGGGGTACATTTTCGTTAAAATGATTTACATTTTCGAAGAGGTCGAGAGCAGTAATTAGCCAGTCAAGGTGCTTGGTTTCAAATTTGCTTCAGGTGCATGTACAGCATTTCCACTTTTTATTTACGGAAACGTTAAAACTTTTTCTTTCACTTTATTATACACATCACTTTCTTCTTGGCCATTAAATGAAATTTGTTTACAACAAATTTCAAAACACCACCGTTCTTTTCTTCTATTCAGTTACCTCGGCACCACACTGACATGTTTTTCTAAAAAAAAAGAAAAATTACGTAAGTGGCAAAGCTGTGCACCCAAATTTAGTATGAGCAAGAAGCTGACAATAGTAGGTATTAGAAGAAAATATATTCAGTGTGACCTGGTTTGACCTCTGGCTTTGCAAGCTTTTTAAATGAGACTATTAAAAAATATATGAGTTCTTGGAATAAACATAATAAAATCAATATTTTTTCTTCTAATATGTATATAAAATTAATAGTATTATTTCTATACAAAAATACTTACCTTAAGCTTACGTATACAGATATATTTGTCAAAACATTTGCACAGATTCTGTTTTAAAACACTTAAATTGTTCAACAATTATTTTACGAATAAATGGCAGTCAACAATAAGCAAAATAATCACTGCGTTTAACATACTGCGATATCTGCATGACTTGAAAAAAAAACAAAAATTAGTACAAAAACTGCTTACCAGGAATGATTTTTTTTATGGTAAGATGCATACCAAACAAATTCCCAACATATACATTTTTTATTTATTACCGTCTAAAATCGCAAAAATGACCTATGTGCTACGGGGGCAAAATCAACCAAGCCCCAAGGCTAACCCAAACCAACCCAAAATTAAGAAAAAAAAAGTAAATTAATAAAAAAAGAAACATAACCTTAAAAAAAGGTAAACAAAAGATCTGTCGCCACCGACGGGAATCGAACCCGCAGCGCAGAAATGACAGGCAAACACTCTGCCTACTATACCACTACTATAGGAGTTTCGCTAGAAGGTAAAGACATGGATAATTCCGATATTTCGACCTTATTACGCATGCACGGTATCGCATCGAAAATTTAAGCCCTATGGATAGACGCTTTTCGCGCTTACTACTTTGCTTACACTGTGGATATTCAAATTGCGCCTTATGTTTTCCGTGAGAAACATTGGAAACATAATGTCATTGGAGTCCGCGACATGAATGAGGATGTAAGACTACTGTCGTCTGCAAAGCTGTAAATAGAATTGTTTGTTCTGTCTAAGAGATCATTGACACAGAGCAGGAATAGTGTGGGAGATAATATACATCCTTGAGAAACTCCGGCACTGATTTTAAATTCCTCCGAGAGATGTCCATCAATACCAATTTGGATGCTTCGATCCCTTAAGAAATTGGAAGGCCATAGAAGCAGTGCTGGTGGTAGTCCCGTATGCTGTCAATTTGCTAAACAATCCGCCATGCTACACCCTATCAAATTCCTTGGATATGTCGAGAGCCACTGCACGAGATTCGCCGTAGCTCTCGATGGCTTTGGTCCACAGGTAGATCACGTAGGACAGGAGATCTCCCGTTGATCCGTGCTTGCGGAAGCCATACTGGCTTTCGGTTATGATGCCTGATGATTCTAGAAGGAAAGCATACAGTTCGGTATGATAGGTATGAAAGCCTGCATAGCGGAGTTGTTAGTTCAGCAGCAGCAGCAAACGATTTAAACAGTAAGAGCGTCCAATTACAGCAGTTTATAAATAACCGACGGGAAAGGTTGGATCGAAAAATTCTTGAATCGACATAAACAAGAACTGTTAAAAAGGTTGTCTCAGTCTATTAAGCAAAGTAGGGCAAAAGTTGATCATAAGACAGTTAAAACTTATTCTGACAATTTTTCTCGTGCTCTTGAAGCAGTGCTCAACTGCGACGAGGCCAATTTTATGGATAAACCAGGACGCATCCAAGTTATTATCCGAAAGCAATCTAAAAGGGCTGAAAAAGCCATGGATACATCAAAATCTTTGAAATCCGTTATGTTTCTGGAATATAGGACAGAAGGTGGATCAATGCAAGATATAATAGAAGTCGCTCGGGATGGTTCCATTACAATCTATTTGAAGACTGGTTTGCTAAAATTGCACTTCCGTATTTTAAGTCCTTCTGGTCGAAAAGTTTTGATAGGAGATAACTGAGCCAGCCATATTTCCGTCGAGGTTATTAAAAGTTGTGAAGAGAACAACATTTGCTTCGTTTTGCCGCCTCCTAACAACACTCACTTAAGGCAGCCTTTGACGTTAGCGTTTTCAGACCAATCAAAATGAAATTGGGGCAAACTCTAAAGGATTGGAAAAACATAATATTATACCGATATCTGGAGAGTGTAGATAGTAAAAATTAAATCTGGATTCAAAGCAACTGGCATGGTGCGATGGGCGATTAACCGCCAAAAAATCATCTGCACCCTTCCCATAGTATAACATATTGAAGGGGCGGCACAAGCAGAAAATATGATAGGAGAGAGTACTATAAAAACTGTTTCAAAAGGCGAGATTTGGAAAGGCATGAACGTCTAGTGGAGGGCGAAAAAAGAAACTGTCAGTAGTACTTGGCAAAAGTATTCGTCAGGAGGATATTGAAAGTGTATCGTCCACATAAAGAAAAAATTAAGACCAAAAGAAAGTCAGCACTGTCAAGTTCTGAGAGTGATCGACGCGATTACCATCCAATCTGCGAAAATGCAAAGATGTATGTACTGCAAATGATGATTCTGATGATGACCCCGAAACATTTTCTGTCGTAGAAAATCAAGCTTTTGAAGACGAGCCTTCTCAAGATGAACCCGTTGAGACGACTCTGAGAACAACACAATGTCTGAAGCAGCAGACGTAGTGAAAAACAGCAAGGATGTCGCCGCAGAAATAAAATGCGGTGATTATGTTTTTGTGGACTTAAAACCTCCAAGAAGTTTGTAGCTGAAATAATTTCCCCTCAAGAAAGGCTACACATGCAATGTCTGAAAATGCTATGTCTATCCAGTTAACGATGACATTGGGCTTGTTGAAATTATAAAGAGACTAACAAGCATCAGGGTTTTTATCTTAAACTAAGTATTTCAGTAACTTTTAGAATCAGTTTAAAGTTTCTAGGATGTTTTTTAGTTTAATTATTGTTTTGTACTTAGTTTATGTTGAAATAACTGCTTTGTTAATTTTAAGATTTATCTGACAATAAAGTAATACAACAAACTCTATTTTAAATATGTATTCATGACACATAGTGCAAATATTTTAATTTTTCGTTGTCATCTAGCCCCTGGCGATCTTGCTTGCAAAAGGGCAATTTTTTTTCTTATGCTGTTAGTACTTCTTTAGTCCTGAAAGTTTAACAGGATAATTTTAGTTGGAAGTCTCCAAAACATTTTGTCAAGTAGCCCCGTGTTACGGTATTTGTATAGATACATTTAAATTTGTTTTTTTTAGCAAATCCATCTAAGGTTGTAGTAAAAGGGGTTATGTACAAGAACTCTGAGCCAGTAAATGATCAACATGCGACGTCTGCAACCGAAGTTACCCAAAAAACCGAAGAGAACTGCTCTGACAAAGAAAACAAGTTTGAAAATGATACGAATAGTGGAGAGCTTGAAATTGCTAATGGAACAGCAGATGGAAAGACTTTGTGGTTAAGTGCTATAACCTTGGGAGATTTTAATGACTTGGAAGATCATAATAAAGAAAATGAAAACCCAGACGAGGGAAAACAACCTAGCAAGTCAGATAGTGCTGAATCCCTTTCACCACCACCAAGGCGTAGAGTAAGTATTGTTATGCCTACACCAATACTAAAGAAAACCAATGTTCACATGAAATTCCATATTCCTGCTCATTTTTCATCCACTCCTATAATCTCCAGCGGGATGGTCAAAATGAAACAAACGAAAATTGTCGAAGAAATATCAACGAGAGTTATTAAACAACAAACTCCTTTTAAAACACCAAAAGGAAAGTTTTCCGAATTTGCTCGATGTAGCATTACGGGGTCCAATGTTCGTATGAATTTGGAAACGTTTTCCAATAATGAAGCAGGCCCATCCAGTACCCGGAACGACTTAGTTCCACTGTCACAAATTAATGAAAATTATTCTTCTCAGGAAACCAACACATGTCAAGACATTACATCCTATCGTTCTAATGTTGAAGACCAAAATTATCCTCAGGAGTCTGTAGCAGGAATGTCGAACAATTCAAGGACAGAATCGACTCTGTGGAGTTCTATGACACGTATTGTTAAAAGTGTTCTGGGAGGACTCGCCAACATGAGTCAAGACAGCAATATGTATGCTAACAATAGCTCAATTTCCTTTAAAAGACAACTATCGGACCCCGACTTATCAGAAGATTTCCTTGAAGCACCACGTCTAAAACGTTTTAAGTTTACTGATATTAAATGTCGCAGACCCATCAGAAATCTTCCTGCTCTGGAAGCACCCCCCAGATTACCAGTAACTGTTAATCCTAGTCAAGTTGCTACTTTTGAATTTGTAAAATCTGTGAATACCCTTTATGGAGATGCGAGAATGAGGATACAGTGTGACAAAGCTACTCAAACTGATGACTACTTAATGTACGGATGGCATCCTAAGATATAGTTATTGATTTTGTAGTGTATATTTTGCACGTTTGCAGCCTTTGTTTCTAGGTATTATTTTACTCAAAGTTTGTACTATTTCTTAAATTAGATTTATGTGATTTTATACGTTATTCCAATAAGCGTTTTTATATTGTTATGGCCACTACTTTAGTCAGTTTTATGACAATAAATATATGGTTATATTTGATAGCAAATTGTTATATTTTCATTATTGATGTTTAATTAAAACTTTGTTAATAATTCGCCCCATTTGTGGCGATAAGGATATATCTGCTTTATGCCAAGGTAAGGATATTGGGGTGTATACTGGGTGACAATTGGAAAACTTACAATGGCTATATTTTCAAGTCAAAACTACCATATTTTTACAATACAGCAAACTTAGAGTCAGCAAAATTAATCATCAACAAGCAATTTCTACAACAGCGAAGTTATCAAAAATCTGGAGAACTGCTCAGGCAAAGAAAATAAGTCTGAAAGCCATCTGAAAAGTGGAAATTCTGAAATTACTGATTGACTTGCAGATGGGAAGACCTTGTGGTTAAATACTTGTGACTCCTTCCACGATTCAAGGCCTGAATTCTCGAGATATGAACTGCTATGACGTGGGATTAGAAGATGTAACAGGGATATATTGTATTCTTCAAAGATGTAATCGTTTATATCGCATGAAAATCGATAAGTTCACATCCCTATTCATGCCCGTCCCTTTCACCAGCACCAAGACGTAGAGTAAGTATATTGTTATTATTTGTTATTCATACACCAATATGTAACCCTTTGAAACCTCTCGGGACATATATCCCACCATCACTTAAGTACCTTCAACTGGTTTCAATAAGTCCCAATTTATGGATTTCAGTCTTTAGGTCGATCAGTAAAAACTGAACCTGGCAACACCGATAATTGCCATTTTTGTACTGTTTAGTTTACAAGTGGTGAACAGAGGTGTGCTTATTTTTGCCGTTTTTTTTGTGTGATTTACGGATTATTTATATCCAATTTTGGGTATTAAGCTTATCAAAAGGTAAGATTACGGTAATTGGCAATCTTTAATTTGGTAATGCTAAGAAAATTATATAAATATATTGTCACGTATGAATATCTGTTACGACCTGTACACCGTTACGAGTGTTACGACACGCCTTGGTTGGGGTGCGATATATATAGCTCAGATTCGGGATCGATCTACGTCGGGTGAGAAGAGATGATAAAACACTTTAGTTAAAAACAATTACAATGTCTATTATTGGTCAGAAACTTAATGAGTTTACACTTTACCCGATTATTAAGGTGCGCATGTCCTTTCGATTGAGGTATATTTTTGAATTGTTTATATGTCTTTGGTCACTGTTTTATAATATAGTTTCCTTAAGAGTTGTGTTGTGTTTTATTTATGGTTAGCTTTGTCTTAAGCACACAAAGTTTACACTGAACTTTACCTACTTGACAGATTCTACTTTGAAAATTAACTTTCCCAGAACTTTGAAAAATGTATCGTAGATTCGACTTTTACTATTGTAGGTTGGTAACTCCCAAGTTCACGAACATGTGCTATGCGAAACTTAGCTTTGGGTAGGGAATAAGTTTGCAGGTTAAGATCCCACGAACAAGAACTGGTTTAGGTTAGAAACAAAGTCTGACGAACTGAGGCTTCGCTAGCGTATTTATATAATAAAATGTGCTGACCGTTGCACGTTTAAGGTTTATAATCGCTTGCGTTGACTGCTCGCATTGTTTATAAATTGTCTTTAATGCTTACATAATATTTTCCAACTTCAAGTTCAAACTTAGGACAGGGTGATATTTACTTAGTAGCAGG
Source organism: Pissodes strobi (assembly GCA_016904865.1). Taxonomy (NCBI): domain Eukaryota; kingdom Metazoa; phylum Arthropoda; class Insecta; order Coleoptera; family Curculionidae; genus Pissodes; species Pissodes strobi. The sequence continues at coordinate 25,852 of MU185968.1, forward strand.
GCCGTTCTTAGAGGTGTACAGGTTGTGCAGGCACAAAGGCGGCGAAGCTTAGGGGCGGCCGCAGGCCGCCAGTGGAACCAGTAAAATACTAGATGTATTTTACTGGTTCCACTTTTTGAATATTAAAAATATGCAAAACTAAATTCCATACTTAAGACATTCCACAGAAGCAAAGTTTAAAACTTAAAACCCTCTATAGTATTCGTAATATTCACATTGCAAACAATCAGTTTTTTATGCTTCAATATAATAAGAATGGATTTATTGTATATTTTTGGTTGTCGAACTCACAAAAAACGCCGTCTCTACTCTCGTCAAAGAAAGAAAAATTCTCAAGGATATAAGGCGTCCCACGGCCCGGCCCGCAGGGTAGTTTGGATTACCTTTTCAATTCATTCATAACTTGTAAAATAGCAAAAGCGGAATAAACTGTGACCACAGAAGTGTTTAGCTTTCTTTTTACAAAATGCTGATAAGAATCACTAAACTCTTCTTCATGGTTAAATTTCTTATAATAATAAGATATATATGTTTGATACATAAATTCAAGCCACCGTATCCCTAGTGCTTTACTAATTCAATTTTTTCTTGATTTTCAATAACGATTGCTTTCTTTCATCATTATACTTCTTTCAAGCGTCACCAAAAAAAGCTTTTTCATAACGTAAATACAATTTGATTTCATATAACTTGTAAAGGATACTATTTTAAATACTAAGTACTAAGGTAAACACGTGTAGTTCCCATAAAAGGGGATGGATATTCTTTGAATAAAGAATACTTATTTTGCTTACGTTGGGAGTTTTACTGCTAACTGGCTTCCCAGTGTTTTTATTAAAAATACATTTTAACATCTATTACCAACATTCTAGATTTCGAAATTCACTAGATTAAATAATCTTCAGTAATCTTTCTTTATTATTTTTTTCTTATTTGGTTTTATAATACTTTTATTAACTTTCCGGAATTTTGTTTACGTTTTCATCAATTTTTTCCCATTTTTTCAATTTTTTTTATAATGCATTTTTTTCTTCTCATTTTTGCCATCGTCGACCTTGTAGCTGCACTCCTTCGTCTTTTTTTCACCGAAATCCGCGTTTCTCTAACTTTTTTTTTATTATTATCATTTTCTTATTTTGTTTTATAATACTTTTGCTAACTTTCCGAATAATTTTTTACGTTTTCGTCAGTTTTTTTCCCATTTTTTCGAAAATTTTCGGGTATCCAAGGAGGTTGCAGAAATATCGGCAAAAATCTTTTTTTTTTCCAAAATCCCCCCTTAAATCTTAAATTAGAGCCCCGGTTCCCCCAGATGGTCAAAGGTAGCCCCCGTATATAAAAATATAATAATTTCGACCCTGTCTGTTTTTGTTTTCTTCTCCCCCCACGTTTGGCCGAATAGGTGGGGGGTACGGGGGGTCCAGTTTTCGTTCAGGATCCTCATTTTACCCCGACTACATGTCCTGAAAATTTCAACCCTCTAGCTATACTGGAACATGCTTAATTAAAGGAACGTTTCACTTTGATAAGCATTTTTTCTGAATGCTTTTTTAAAATATAGGGGCGGCATTTTTATGCTTGCACAAAGGCGGCAGAGGTCCTAAGAACGGCCCTGCTTAGTAGTTTATACATTTTTTACTTTCAGTTCATATATGTCCCAATAGTCTTTTATCGGGTGATATACGTCCAATTAGACTACAGTTGGCAGACGTCCGGATTTGCCGGGACAATTCCGGATTATCATGCTATCCAGTCACTTGATCGCCAATCTGAAGAGACTGAAGACGAAAATGAAATGTTGACACAATATTGAGGTTCAATAACGATAGATTTTTTTTACCTTGCATGGTAGTTACGGACAAATAAATAGAAACTGCAACTCTTCCTCGAGGCGTCCGGACTTATTTTCCGGACTTTTCGATTATTTACACATATGCAAAATAAACTACTAAATAATACATAATTTTTTATTGGAATTACTAATTAAACAGTGAAACAAAAATAATCACCTTTTTTAATCAAGAGAAAAAATACTTTTTGATAACCTCTTTGAGGGTAGAGCTTGAGGGTACTTTATTAGGAGAGGAGGGTTGTCAGTAAGTAAACTAGTTCTATAAGACAACCTGCTGTGGCCCTTTGTTTTGACAGATTTTTCTCTTCAGTCTTATTGTTGGATTCATTGCCATATGCAGCTGTAGGTGCCTTGATGAGCAATAGAAAAAAAGTTCCAACATTTTTCGAGAAGCTACAGAGTGGTGATAAAAAATTTACAAATTAAATAAAAAATAAACAATGTAGATAACTATAGTGTGCAAATGGCGGGATATATTTAAGATCTGTTAGCTATAAGCAACTGTTTTTCTGACAACGTAGTTAGGGTCCAGCGCACTACAAAAGATAGTACAAAAAAGACTTTTCTTGTCCTGAAATGCTTCAATTTTATAACAGCAACATGGATGGGATTGATTTGACGGAACAAGTGGCAGACTTACATGATTTTGATAGGAAGTCTAGGAAATGGTAGAAAAAAGTTTTCCATAAAATCCTGATGATGGCGAATGCTCACGTGTTGCACAATGACCTGCATAGGACTAAATTTTCGTTGTTACCATTTCTTATCAATGTCTTGTTGCCTTAAGTAGACAAAGGCTAAAACGCCAAAAATGTTCAATGTTGGGGATCATTTGTCCACTGAAGAAAACACGCGAAGATGATATCACAGATATTGCTCCGTGTAGTTTACAAAAGAGAAACGCACTCCCACTTTCTGTCGATTGTGCAATATACCTTTGTGCAAAAGTGCTAAACTCTATAACATTTAAATTAATTAAAAATAAAATAATAGAATGTAACTTTTGAGTTATAATTGAATAAGAAGAAAATTAGGAACTACCTTAGAATGTCTGTTCAAGACTTCGATTTCCTTGTGGAAGATATTTCTCCATATGCAAGTAAAATTTACGATAGTAGTATCATTTCGAGGTTGATTTTGTGTATTTAATTGTTTACAAGTTTTTCTAATAAATAAAAATTCATAAAACAGGTAGGATATTAAATTGTAATTATACAGGGTGTTACAAGTTCGAGTATATGTATAGGAACTTGGAAACTGTACGAGATACGAGCTCGGTTAAGTTAAGGCAAAGTTGCCCAATTTAATGCTTGCATTATCCTGATTTAAAAGGTCAAGAATTTAAATCCGTTTCTGAAATTATCGGGAAATACGAAATTTTGTAAAATGGTTATTATTTTTTTCCTGGGTTTAATTGAAAAGTTCTTTTCAAATAACTGTCACATCAATGCGTCATTGGTTTGGAACATCAGAAGCTCAAAAGTCTAAAATTAAGAATTAAAATTGATAATGGCTGAGATAATGATGTGAATTATATGTTAAAATACATACGAGAAATATAACTCAAACAAATCAATTCATTGCCAAATAGTTCTGATTTTATATTAGTTAGATTTGTTTAAATTATATAAAATAGATTTTTATTCACGATTATGAAAATAATTCTCAATTAATATTAAGTTTAATGTCTTGTTGTATTTTGTTAAATATAAACCATGGCCACGGACTCAAGAGTTCACGTTCATGCAATGCGATTGCGGCAGTATGCGGATTGCGGCTTGCTCTAGTACTCTAGTCTCACTCGTGTCTACACACAGGAATATTACTTTGGCTCCCTGGCTTCCGCATGCGCAGAGTATGGGTGCGTTCGCTTATAAGTGTCTAGGACTTCACGCATGGCCCTCCGCTCGCTTTGCTCGCTCCGGGGCGCAACCAAACAAAACTAACCCAAGCTAAGCCAAACTAACCCAAATTAAAAAAAGCAAACATAATCTTACTAACCCAACTAACTGACTCTAACCCAAGCTAACCCAAATTAAAAAAAAGCAAACATAATCTTACTAACCCAACTAACTGAAACTAACCCAAGCTAAACCAAATTAAAAAAAAGCAAACATAATCTCAAAAAAAAGTAGAAAAAACGCATTGCCACCGACGAGAATCGAACCCACGCCGCTCACATGACAATCAAATGCTCTAACCACTACACCACTAGGCCGCTCGGAAAGAACGCGCTGCATCATAAAGACATTGGTAATTGAGGTATTTGTAGTGTAGGTGGCGTTGATTGATTCGTCACTCGTATTCTGCGCATGCGGAAGCCAGGGAGCGTAATATTCCTGTGTATAGACGCGAATCTCTAGCCTCTGTCATGTTCCGCTGCACGGCAGCAGCAGCACAGCTGGAACAGACAACAGAACAACTAACTAAACGAGTAACGAGTTAAAATTTTACCTGTCGGCGGGTGACGCCACTGGAGGAGCATCGCTGCTGGCTGCCTCCGAAACGAGTCGTAACTCGTTACTTTTTGCAGAGCTTTTCAATTTCAACGGCACGTACATAAAATCGATAGTCGTACATTGGTTCGATGTCCGATGCATCGATGCGGTTCATATCGAACATCGAAGTTTCTTTTCCAATGTATCGATTTTTTTTTGAACATCGATGCATCGTTGCCATCCCTACATAACCTCAAACCTCAACTTCCAGTCTTGCTCTTCAGTTCGAACCATATACTTTAGTTTATATATATATGGTTCGAACGAACCTCGAAGGATTCTCAAACAAACAATATTAAAGTAATTAATTATATAAAGAGTTAATGACATTGAGAAATGATTACTCCACGATTTAAGCTGTCTCAAGAGGACAATTTTATAACTATAAATATTCGAGCACCTTATTGTAGCTTACGAGAATTGGATATTGATATTGACGAAAATGTGTTTATTTTTGTCTGCAAACCATACTATTTGAGATTAACTCTGCCTGGTAAAATTGTTGATGATGGCCGAACAAAAAGCGCATTTGACACCGACTCGGGTGAGTTTTCATTCACATATCCCAAGAAATGTCCTGGAGAACACTTCAAAGACCTTGATCTTATTACAAAACTACTTACCCCCAAAATTGAGGCTACTTACAACGACGGTTCCATGCCAATTGAAGTACTTTCTGAGAGTCAAAGTGAAATTGTTAAGAATGAAGAGCCTTTAAATTCAGAGCGTTTAGAATATGGGTTTGGTTTTGCATTCAGAGCTCACAAAGACTTTATGCGGGTTAGCTCTGAATTTGATGAAGTTTTTGAAATTGATCCATGTGAAGTGCCTTTACAAGAAAGACGTAAACTAAGGCTTCAATATGAGCAAGGTAAATTTAATGTTGATCACTATCTAGCTGACTACGTTGAGAATTGTGAGATCTGTAAAATAATATCACTAGAATGTCCCTTCAAAAATGCAAGACAAAATTCAGATTTCAGTTTTACTGACAAAGAACTAGATTTTCTGAAAGACCAACCTAACATACAGTATGAGTTATGTTTGGAGCGCCTAAGTTATTGCCATAATGGGCTCCTTGATATTTTATTTGCTTATTGTTATGACCAACGTACAACATATTTCGAAGGCAATATTGAATCTGGTTGGAATATAACTAGGCTGGCATCCACCTTAAGCTGGCTTGATGGTTTTTGTAGTCCAAGAGAAGCCATGATTTCTGCATTTAGAAGATGCATGATTTACCCACTTTATAGGCATTTTGACTTGGCCCAGACAGTATTTGAAGATATGAAAGCATTAATACAATTAGAGGAAAAACATATTATAAAAGTTTTGCTTCAGATTTATGATATATTTCTCCATGGTGACTGTGGCAGATATATCTTAAATAATCTCTTTATCAAAGATTATATTATTTACATAATGAAGTGGGATACTGACCAGTGGAAATTGAAAGTAAAGGATGTCATGGATATTAAAATTACCAAAGAAGACTTGGGTTTGAATTTGACAGAAATTGAGGAAGGGTTTAATCTGCATCATAAGTTTGCATCAATGAAAATTATTGAAGAGGACTTAGATAGTGACGACTCTGATTGCTCATCATCCGAAGATAGCTCAGATGATTCTTCTAGCTCAGAATATTCTAGTGATTCTGAAACTGATTCTGATGATACAGCAGAGGAATGTAATGTTATAGTAGGAGAATGTAATTAGCAAATTTATGTTATTTTGAGAAAAGCCTCTAGTTACTGTGTATAATGGTATTGATAGGTATAATTAAGAATGTTTATATATAGATATTATTATGTGTATTATGGTAATTAATTAAATGTACTGCTAATTGTATTAAACTAGGCATAGGCACAATTTGCAGGTCCTACCTCTTAAGTTTATTGTGATTTTTCTGAGGATTCTCTATTTTAATTTAGGAGCCTGATTATTTCCTGTATTATTAAGTACTATTCACATGTTTTATTAAATTTGTTGTTGAATATGGTTTGGTATGCCTTTGTACCATTTATTCACTCTAAGTACCTATATAGGTTGTCACTAGTGGATGGTGACAAATGCAATAATTCTAGAGGACTATTATATTTTATATTATTAGGTATTAGTGCAGAATTTGTAGTGACGTGTTTGAGAGAACCTGATACTGTCAGGTTCTGATAGTGATAGAATAATCTAATCGAAAAATTTTCTGAATGATCTGTAGAAGTAATGTTTCTGATTTTTTTTTAAAGACGTTTATAAATAAAATAATGAGTATAATCTTTTTTGCAAAAATTGTGTCCCAATACTGCCAATATTTCGTTGTAACTGAACATACTGACATTTTTATTGTTTGCAGTTTTAACAATACCACTATTTTATGGATTTAATAAAAATCACAAAATATATTTTGTGATAAAAATGAGAAATGTTAACTTATAAATGATTATTTTATTTGAATTGAACAGATTTGAACTTACTTAGTAAGGGAAGGCCAGATTCGAATCGATTCAGTAGGTATGAATACTATGAATCGATTGAGCTTTCCGATTCTTTAATGTTCAAAATCGAATAGTTAACAGAATGATAGGATTCGTAAATTTCAGTACGCTTTTCGCTTTAGTATATAAAGACAATGATTAGTATCAGGGCAAATTATGACGGAATATAAAATTGAGCATAATTATTCGCATTTTAAGATCCTTTTCAGTCGTACGCCGTTATGCTATTTTAGCCGCTTCTGATTGGTGGATTAACATCACTTTCAGTTTATCTACGTTCCATTCTGTTGTTCCACCAGGTCTGGTTAATCTAGAACAATATCGAGTAGAGTCACTCAGCAAAATCGTTTTGATGTTTTTACATCAAACGCAAAAGCCGCCGCACACCTGCAGCCACGAGCAGTTTGTCGTGCCCAATGTTCCGGAGGTATTCAAAAAGTATTCGCTGACGAGCTGTCCTCGGTTATAATTTGATACATGATACAACGCGACGCGACATACACAATCTCAGCAGGGCGTTTGCATACTCACTGTCCCTCATAGCAGAGCAACCGCAGGTCACGAACCAGATTGATCCGGATTCGCTCAGACGTCCAATGCTGTTGGCGAAATTCAAAATTTGTCTCCAGTGAACCTACCGTATATTTATTTATACTGTGGTCCAGTGGTCAGAATCTGCGTTTAGAATGTTAACGTCCCGCGTTCAATTCACGTAGACATGTTTTGTCTATTTTTTTACGGTTGTTTTTTTTTTTCGTGAATTTGGTTTAGTTCCAGTTAGTTTTGTCTGGATAGCCATGCGTGAAGAGTTAACAGTACTCTAAAGTGACGTTATTCCACCTATCAGAAGCGGCTAAAATAGCATAGTGGCGTATGACTGTAAAGGATCGTATTACGCATCAGAGCTCGGACTGTATATGGTATTATGTAATAGGATTGAATCCGGATGGTTTTTCGAATGACAATTATTCGAACGACAGTTCTTCGAACGACATTTCTTCGAATGGACAGTTCTTCGAAAAGACAATTCTTCGAATCGACAATTTTTCGAATGTGTAATTCTTCGAATGGACCATTTTTCGAATCTTTAATTTAGTTTGGGTTAGTCCCTTTTACCGTTTTAGCAAAATTTCTGCAACGCTGGTGTAGAAGGAAGCGTTCTTGCCGTCAGTCGTGACAGATGTTTTTTTTATTGTTTTTTATTAATTTACCTTTTTTCCCTAATTTTGGGTTAGCCTTGGGTTAGTTTTGGTTAGCACTTGGTTAGTTCTTGTTGATTGAGCCCCCGTAGCGAGCGAAGCGAGCGGAGGGCAATGCAAAGCCCTAATAATACCTATTAACATTTATATTATAGTCACCTATACGCCTGTCGTAAAGATCGATACGATAAAGATCGTACATTTTGATCCATCCAGCCGCATTATTATCAGTGTGTTCGGCGAGTCGGAAAGTAGGAAACCACGGCCGGCGGAGAAGCTATTGCACAGTAAGTCTCCATCCCTTTTACCTTTGTACCGGGGTGTATCGCGCGCACTCTTTTCGAACATTTTATTAGTTGCTTTTTTAAAATTATCTTTATGTAATTTAATATTTTCGAAAAACTGTCCTTTCGAATATTTGTCTTTTCGAAAAACTATCCGTTCGAATAATTATCCATTCGAATAATTGTCCATTCGAAAAATTGTCCTTCGAAGAACTGTCTTTCGGAAAATTGTCATTCGAAAAACAGTCCTAGATTCTAATAGGACAGGTATATGATATATGAAATCGGCATTTTACGTTTGTTTATTTTTTAATAAAAATTCAAATAGAATAACATCAATGCTTTTATTTTGAATTAACATAACCAACAATGGGACTTCCGATTCGTCTTCGGTCGAGAGTGCACGTGTCGGGTATCGGCCATTTTGTTCCAGCTTCATATACATATATGTTAGTTTGGGCACTCAGGGTGAACTTTCAGGGACCGGGTAGTTTCCCCGAGGAAGATTCGGACGTCCAGCCGGGGGTTAGAGCCCCGTGCATGTACAAGATTTAAATGTGTGTGAACGTCCAGCCGGTGGTGTTCGAACCTTAAAACAAGCCGTGCATGAATAGGCCTCCAGGAGTATATTATTATATTCGACATACTGGGAGTTCAAAAAATAGTATCCCTGTCCACCAAGGTGGAACTTATCTGGGATGGGTCGCCCCAGCTCTAACTAAGCCTGGACAGGGGTCGTTTCTGGGTAAATGCGTAACCGCGAAGCCCATAACTAAAAACTAAACTAACTAACTAATAACCAACAATTAACTTTTATCACAATCAATCGATTTTTCTCGTGATTCGATTAATTTTCTCGATTATTGAATCGAATCGATCCAATTTTTAAAAATCGAATCGATTCGGTTGAATCGATTCATTAGGCAACTTTGGACACCCCTATTACGTAGCAAATAAAGAAAGAGGACCTAGCCACGGCCACCTATAGGTGGCCGTGACCTAGCCCGCGGCCCCTTTAAGGACCGTGGACCTAGCCAGTGTTGCCACAAGCACTCTTTTCTCGTGGTAGAGGAGGGTGGAATTGGGTCGGTGAGCGATATTTCAGTTCGTAGTGCACTTATGAATGCATGCGATTTAAAGACCTGCAATTAGCAAGTATATGGCCCTCCGCTCGCTCCGGGGCTCAAGAAAAGGAAACTAACCAAGGGCTAACCCAAGAAAAACCAGGAGTATTAAATAGATGAGAAAAACCCAAAAATCTAGAAAAAACCGTTTACCTAAAAAAAAAACGACGGGATTTGAACCCGGGTCACCGAAGTGAAGCCCAACTATGCTGACCCCTAGACCCTCTGCTGACTTACAACCTACTAGTTGCATCACGCGTCTCTTATTCACAAGTGCACTATGAACTGAAATCTCGCGGTCGGAGAGGGGTAGATTAAATAAAAAGCTAATATACTCCCTATTTTCCATTTAGGAGTCGCAAATTTTACTAGCGTCATCAGACAGCCGTCTGTTTTCAACTTTTCTGGTGACATTCGGCGACCTTTGTCAATAACTAAGTTATTTCGCATAACCCTCCACTCGCTCCAGAGCACAACCAAACAAAACTAACCCAAGGTGTGTCCAAAATCAAGAAAGAAAAACGTTTTTAGACCTAATCTTAAGAATACTTAAAAATATAGCTTGGCACTGACGGGGATTAAACCAGCAACCTTCGCATCACAAACACACTACCTAACCACTGAGCTACCAGACCGTTGAAATTCAGCGTACTGCGAAGATATGGGTAATTCGTCGCGGAAGGTCGTCAGAAAAGTTGACAACAGACCGCTGTCGGAAGACGCTACAGCCAATTTTGCGTTAGCATTAGAATAAATCTAAATATTCCCAAGGAACTCACGAGTCATTAAAGAGTTTAGACGTTGGACTGAATAAATTCACAGTTTTAGCACACTACAACAATTAACGGTAACTTTTAGATGACTTGTCGATTTTGTCGTTTTTTCCTCAAAAACACATAAATTGAGTGTTTTTACTGTTCTTACGTCATTTTTAGAAGTTTTTTTATTGGCAGAAAAGAGCGAATAGGGGTGCTGGATGGGGTAAAAGTGTATAAGAATAAAAAATATTCGGTTTGCAACGACAAGTTTTGTTAAAAATACGTGTTATTTATATAAATATACCAGAGGCGTAACAAGGCTAGGGAAAAAGGGCTCCATTTTCCCGTTGCAGTTGAATACATTTTTAAGATTTTACTAATATTTCACTTCGCCCATAGTCCTCCGCTCGCTTCGGCGGCAACCATATTAAACTAACCCAAAGCATGCCTAAAATGCAAGACACGATTTTCGGGTGTGTGTTGCCTATATTTCTAGTGCTTTCTGAAAGTGTTGCTGGAAAACTCGAACTTTGAGGCTTTTTTTTCGGTTGAAATGTGGTGGATGCGATTTTTTTAAATAATTTTTTTTTCATTTTGGGCATGCATTGGGTTAATTTTGTTCGGTTGCGTCCCCGAAGGCATGCGAAACCTGCATCTCCGTTCCCTAAGTGGTTAACGCACCTAATCGCGCCATGCCTTTGCGATGCAATCAATTTGCGGCAAGAGGCCTCGTGGTCTAGAGGTCTAGATCGTTAGGTCTCAATTCGGCGGCTATTGGCGGCCCGAGTTCAAACCCCGTTGCTTTTTTTATTCTTTTTTAGGTTATGTTTTTAAACAATTTTTTCTTGATTTTGGGTATGTCTTGGGTTAGTTTGGGTTAGCACTTGTTCCTTTTCTTGATCCCCCGTAGCGAGCGGTAGCGAGCGGAGGGCTATGCGAAAAGTGAAATATTACTTATTGTAATACGTGCCCGTAATTTCGATGCACTTTTTACGAAATATACAGCAGCTTGCATGTGTTTCCGCGAATACATTCACAAAAAATCCCCCTTCTTTGTAGGTTTGTAATATTCGATCTTGACGGCAGCCAAAATCAAAGCTCTCGCGAGACACCCCTGAAATGTGCCACCCGGAGCGAGCGAAACGAGCGGAGGGTCATGCACGAGGGGAAACACTCAATTTGTGTTTCTGACGAAGAAACGACAAAATCGGCCTGACACGTCAACTAAAAATGATCAAAAAGCAGCAAATGTTCAGTACATAAACGATTTATGCTGTTCGCAGGGGAATCACGATAATAAAGAATCCTTGGGTGACCGATTCAGTATCTATCGATAATATCGTTCAATTAACTGACGCCGACGTGCGTTTTCTAACCACATCTATTAGTAAAATGCCTTATTATGACAACTGCAAAAATGCCGAATACTATAAAGTTTCACCATTGTCTTTAAAGACAATGTCTAGACCACTGATTGTTTCACTTTTTAAAAGTATTGAAATGATTTTTTTTGTATAACTACCTCTTTTTATAGCCGATATTTTCGGAGCGGGGAGAAATGCTTGAGGGAAGCAAGAGAGCGAAATCGTATTAAAAAGAGAAGAGGATAGCTCCAAAGATGCATTCCGTTTATTATTGGTCGAAACAATTGGGCGTTATTATCGTTGTAATATGCACAAGAAGAAGGGGGATACTTTGTGGAAATATGTTTTGATGGTGGGCAATGGAATATGTCCGCGGAAACACGTGCAAGCTGCTGTATATCCACTATAATAGGGCTCTTAAAATATTTCACTTCCCACATGACCCTCCGCTCGCTACGAGAGCTCAACAAACAGGAACTAACCAAAATTAACCCAAGGCAAGTCCAAAATCAGGAAAAAAAATAAAAAAAATGCAGTTCAACAATCTAATTTAACATCTTTTCCAACAACAATTCACAGAAACAATTATTTACAGGTAGTATTTGTACTTAAATCCGATCGGGGAGCAGCAGTAAGATGCAAGTCAATCATCGCGAAGTCAACTGTCGTATTCCAATTGTTTCGACCAATAATAATTGAAACTAGCAGCTAATTTAAAAAGAGGTATATCTCATATATTTAATTAAATATATGGTATATCTGCCCCGAACGGGGAGCATTGGCAACACTGGACCTAGCCAGAGACAAACAACGCCATAGAACAAGCAAGGATGTGGATGTGCGTACACATTGGCGTCTTGCCCCTGTGGGAGCTTGAGCTCGGACTCCGCTCGGCGATTTTTCAGTTCGTAGTGCACTTGTGAATGCATGCGATATAAAGACCTGCAATTACGAGTGTCTCGCGACTGAGTGTTTTGGCTGCCGTCAAGGTCAAATGTTTTAAATGCGGAGTGTTTTAAGATCCTTTACAGACGTAGCCGACTATATCAAAATCGGCCTCTCCTATTGGTCGATCCGCATGGCCCTCCGTTCGCTTCGCTCGCTACGGGGGCTCAAGAAAAGGAGACTAACCAGGGGCTAACCCAATCTAACGCAAGACATACCCAAAATCAAGAAAAAAAGCTGTTTAGAAACATAATCTTTAAAAAATAATAAAAAAAGCAACGGGGTTCGAATCCGTGTTTTCCAGGTGAGACCCAACGATCTAAACCTCTACACCACGAGAGCTTTTGAGAGAAATTGATTGCACCACGAAGACATATTATAATACGAGATGGATCGACCAATAGGAGAAGCCGATTTTGATATAGTCGGCTACGCCTGTAAAGGATCTTTAACCGCAAATGCTACCTACACTAGATGGCGCTGGAGATGCTTTTACCTTGATGGGAGCCAGACGCTCATCTGCAATTGGCAAGTATATGCACGGCTACCTATACGACAAGGTGGCCGTGGTATATGCTGCCGTCAGTAGTTAAAAGGCAGTAAGTGAATTTTTTTCAATTTTGCGATTTTTACATTTTCAGACTAATATGACCCTGTTCTATTTAAAAAACTCGAAATTTTTTCCAAAAAATTTTTTTTTCTTTGTTTTTCGTAATTTAAGAAAAGGAGCAAGTGACACAACGTCACCATTTAAGAAGTAAAAAGGCAGCAAATGTGCATCTTTAAGTTAAAAGGCGGCATCTGAACCGATTCTTGCGACTTACCGCCTTTTAACTTCAACTTCTCTACTTACACGGATATTAAAAACGAAGTAATAAAGAATTAACGACCATTTTTTGAATCAAAATTTAAAATATTGTCTAAAATGACATACCCCTAACTAAATATAGTATTTCTAGTTTATATGGACCAAAAAAAAAAAATCCTATATGTCTTGCTTAGTGTAGGACCACATCGAAAAGTTGTTGCCATTTTTCTCGAAACTAAAGGCTTTGTCACTTACTACTGCCTTTTAACTACCGGCGGCAGTATATTACTAGTTATAATATCTAAAAACTTTACTTTCTTAGAGCATTTTTATTAAATTATGTTACCGCATTATGTAGACTTAAAAGCATTACAAAATAAAAACGATTCTATTATCAATTGCTGCCATATTAAAATTACTATTAATTAGTTTGTTAATTTTGTGTTTTTCTTATACTTGGTTAAGTTAGCTAATTATTTACAGTCGAATTTATTGAAAATCATAATAATGCTAGAAAAGTTTATAGTTTATGGATACATTTTTGTTCCTTTTAAAAAGTTAACACCGTGGATTTTTTGTTCAATTTATTTATGGTTTTTTATTATTTTGTAAAGTTATAAAAATGTTATTAATAAATAACTTATTCCACTGCAAAAAAATATTGTTTATTTAAGTCCTAAATTAGGGGCATAACAATTTTACCTACTTTTTGATTTAAACATATTTTAGGCTTTAATATTATAAAGTAAACACAAGAAATGTATCTCATACACGCAAAACATACATAAGAATTAATACTGTTTAAACCAATAATTATGGGTTTTAAAATATACTTGTGATCGCAAAAGTACTCAAAACTTGTAACAATAGTATTATTTTTTTAAATAATCCATTTTCAATAACAAAATATTACATAAAACTCACCTTTTTTATGTTAGAAGTTTACATCCTTTGTTTGCATCTTAATAGCGGCACTTCAAAGAGTTTGAAGTTAAAAGGCGGCATCTGAACCGATTCTTGCGGCTTACCGCCTTTTAACTTCAACTGCTCTACTTACACGGATATTAAAAACGAAGTAATAAAGAATTAACGACCATTTTTTGAATCAAAATTCAAAATATTGTCTAAAATGACATATACCTAACCAAATATAGTATTTCCAGTTTATATTGACCAAAAAAAATAACCATATATGTCTTGATTAGTGCAGGACTACATCGAAAAGTTTTTGCCAATTTTCTCGAAACTAAGGTTTTGTCACTTACTGCCTTTTAACTACCGGCGGCAGTATGGCCCTCCGCTCGCTTCGCTCGCTGGGGGGCTCAAGAAATGAAAAGTAACCAAGTGCTAACCCAAGCCATACCCAAGAAAAACTCAAAAATCAAGAAAAAACTGTTTACTTAAAAAAAAAACACCAAAACCGACGGCATTTGAACCCGGGTCGCCGAAGTGAAGGCCGATCATGCAGACCTCTAGATCATTTGCTGACTTACAAACAACTGGTTGCATCCAAGGTGGCCGTGTTGCATCACGAAGACATGCGTCACCTCACGTAGCTAGCCAATCGAGCGTTGCCATGCGGATCGACCAATAGGAAGGGCCGATTTTTATATAGTGCACTATTTGTGTAAATGATATTATAATGCTCATGATTGTGTGTTTGTCAAAGTCAAAGTCAAAAATAGCTTTATTGATTCAAGTTTATACAGCTTATGATCAAAGCATCTTAACCTAAGTAGGACTTCCGATTCGTCTTCGGTCGAGTGTGCACGTGTCGGGTATCGGCCATTTTGTTCCAGCTTCATATACATATATGGTAGTTTGGGGGCATATGGGGCTTTCAGGGACTGTGTAGATTCCCCGAATAAGATTCGGACGTCCAGCCGGGGGTTAGAGCCCCGTGCATGTACAAGATTTAAATGTGTGTGAATGTCCAGCCGGTGGTGTTCGAACCTTAAAACAAGCCGTGCATGTACAAGTCGGGGCCCAAGGAGTACATACTCGACATACTGGAAGCCCCAAAAATAGTATCTCTATCCACCAAGGTGTAACCAATGTAGAAGGGTCGCTCTACCTCTTGCTAAGCCTGGATAGGGGTCGTTTCTGGCTGAATTTTCGAAAGAAAAAGGCCAACAGAGAGTTTACTACTACTACTACTATTAACCTAAGTACAGATGGTCCATAAAAAAACACCAATCATAAAATAACACATAAAAAGTGATTTAAAATATGCAAAAGGCATAATTAAAATATAACCCAAAAGCCAATGCGAGTTTGGCTCAGGTGGTGAAGCTCGTGTCTGTAGAACGCAAAGTAATAATTGCTTCGACGGCCGGTCCTTGCAAGCTTTCTTTTTTATTATATTAGCTATTTTTTTGACATGCCTTGGGTTAGCTTTTGTTGGTTGTATGAAGTGAAAATGTAAAAATACAAATGTAAACATTAAACAACGCATGTAGCGCTATAAACCGTGCCGTTCGGCAGAAGTCTAAACTTAAACCAAAGCTGAAACACACCTTAATTAATATAATACGTACCTAAATACACCCTACAACCATTAATCAATATTCAATAGTGCTACAAATAAAAAGTTTTTAGGTATCCTAACATTCCTAACTAAAACTGAGGTAATAAAATTAAATTTCTGATGTTGTCCGGACTAGCCTAGCAACTATCTGTGGTTATCTAAAACTTATTATATGTAGAGTAAAAAGACAGTTAAAGTAAATAGGTAATTATTACAAAGCCACAAAATAAAATCCTTAAGGGTTTGTTTGCTTACTTCAAGCAGACAGTATGGGAATGTTAAAATTTCAATTATATGTATTAGATATTATCATAGATATTTGTGGAAACACATTTTTTTTATTAGAACAATCAGTCCTTAGCTATAAACTGTAAGTATTTAATTGAATAATTGTAGTGTAGCAGGATTGGTTAAGAGTCTGTTTTCACAAATATAGGGCAATGTCCTTGCCATTAACACAATTAGTTAGCTGCTTTGTATAAGTTGTTCACTGCAAATGCACAAATTTCACAATTTTAAACATATTTTATATCAAAAACTCGAAATAGACCCTTAACAGCATTACAGTTTATTGCCTCCACGGCCTTATACTTCGCATTTAAAGATCCTTTACAGGCGTAGCCGACTATATAAAAATCGGCCTCTCCTATTGGTCGATCCATCTCGTATTACAATATGTCTTCGAGATGCAATCAATTTCTCGCAAGAGCTCTCGTAGTGTAGAGGTTTAGACCGTTGGGTCTCACCTGGAAAACACGGGTTCGAACCCCGTTGCTTTTTTTACTTTTTTTTAAAGATCTCTCAGTACAAAAACGTACTTGAAGTAAATAATCAGTATTTTTTTTTACTTTAAGTATTTTGCTTAAAGTATTTATGAACTAACGATACTTTTAGAAATGTACTTATTACATTTGAAAAAAAGTACTTGTACTTGTGCTTGAATTAACGCTTTTGTGGTAAGTATTACTTGTTACTTGAAAAATGTACTGGAAAATCAGAATCTACTTAAAGTTTTTTCTGAAAATACTTAAGTAATTTTTAACAGTAAGTACTTAAATAGAAAATGCTTAAAGTACTTTTGAAACTATTTTAAGTACATATTTACTTTAAGTATTTAATTAAAAATACTGCAACGCCAAACAAGCTAGGACTCGCATTTCATATTACCCGGACAGTAAACACGTAAACAGTAACAGTAAACACGCTCAAACAAATCAAATCTTTGCAACACACGACGTCTAACGTGTGCCGATGCCGGACTTGTGTAATGAACGCCGATTTACCCTTTACTTGCTGTCAATTCGGCATTTATTTCACCTTCTGTTCATTATCTGAAACCGGGTTCGCAGTACCGCTTATTTTTTAATATGACCTCGTATCTACAGCGCCAGACAATCAGAACTTGCACATTAAAAGAAAATGACACTGGTATTATTAATTAGCATGTGCATTTTTTTCCAGTGTAGCAACTCTCCTAGAATATTATATTTTACTAGCCAGTCTACAATTATGGAATAATAAAATAATGCAGCAATTCAGCAATATTCTTATTCGTAGTGAATTAATTAAATAAAATACGAAGTATGATAACACTAATTAGTTAATGGGATACTTTTTTAATTATCGAATACTACAGCAATAAATGTTTCCCAATATACAGGCACTCTACGCCTCATCATTTAAATTAAACTTACTATCTAACTTGAGCACTGAATTGTTTTACTGAAATACTCATGAATTTCTTGCCAACAGGCATCGATAAATGTTTCAAATATACAAGCAATCTACACATTATGCTTTAAGACTAAATTTACTGTCTAACTCGAGCACTGAAATATTTTACTAATATACTCATGAATTTCTTGCCAACAAGCAACGATAACTGTTTTCAAATATAATATAGTTATTTATTTTGTTTTTTTTTTCAAAGTATTCGATATCCTAATCCTAATAATATGTATTTTGGTTTACTTACCTATTTTAAAATAATGTTATTCTTGTTGAAAAACAATACCTACCTATGTTATATACTTCTGTTGTTATTCTCATACTCATATTCTTATGTTATGTTATGTGTTACGTTTTACGTTTATGACTGACTTCTTTATGTTACCCATTCCGACGAATAAAAAAGATATTGAAATATGAATAGATGTTTTTTATTTACTCGTGTATGAGCAAGAAGCCAACATTCAACAAACAATGATTCTGGTAAGTCATGATCTCCATAGTCATGATTCATGATGATATGAAAACATCTGTCCCAGTCACGAGTTTAGTTTAAATATATAATTTGTATCATCATATCATCATCTAACAAGTAACAATGTAACAAAAACGCCGAGTAAAACTCAAAATTTCGACTATTTTAATAAACCAAGTATACATTGTATATTGTATGTTATACATTGGATGGCTATTTTTATTGGTCATGTATAAACGAAATAGTAGTGTACTTTATTAATTTATACAAAGCTATATACAGATGCGTTGAGTTTTAAGTTGATAACTTAAGAGGGGATCTTTAATTTAATATATACTTAAAACATGACTTAAGTAATTAGTATTTCAAAATACTGAATTTTTAAAAGTACTTTAAGTATTTTTAATATATTTTCAGTACTTAGAAATACTTCAGTATATTGAATTTACTTTAAGTATTTTTAAGGTATGTACTTGCTACTTATACTTGAATTATTTGTTTTAAGTAAAATACTTAATATTTCAAGTACTTTCGTAAAATACTTATACTTAATATTGTAAGTAGATTTGGAATTTAAATTACTTAATACTTGTTACTTGAAGTACATTTGCTAAATACTTATCACAGCTCTGCCCCGTAGCTAGCGAAGCGAGCGGAGGGTCATGCGGATCGACCAATAGGAGAGGCCGATTTTGATATAGTCGGCTACGCCTGTAAAGGATTTTAAAACGCTTATACTTCCGAGAATGTTGAGTCAGATTTCTTTAATATTAATACACTCTGCCACGCTGCGATGGCGCCAGAGGTCTCTGTCAAAATTCAATATATTACAAATTTACAGGTCACTGTAGTAAAATGTGTGTGATATTTAAATTTAATAGTCTATTTTTTATCCTCTATATTTTATTTTCATCAAAATTGGAAATACGATTTGGTCGCCAATAAATGCAAGATAATTTATAAGGACGAATGTTTAAGTCAATTTTAAAACCTTGTGTTTTTTGAGACTATTTAAAACCTTCTGGGGACTGTCGGTCATTGTGTGTGCCCATTGATTAGTTTAATATTGAATCTGACATTCCGCTAGTGTGGACTGTAGGTGAAATGAAGTTTGTAGTACGTCGAACTTTGTTTTCTCGGGACTTGAAAGTTGTGTTTGAAAGCAGGAGTAAAGAGAAATTAGTCGACCCTGAGTGTTATTGAATTTGTATTTGTTTTGAGGGCATAGGCCAAATTTGTCCAAACTTATTTGTTAATAAATATGCAATTTAAATGTGCGAATATTAAAAAGTTTGTGTTTATGTGGCACACATAATATTGTTTTTCACTCGGAACGGCTTAAACATGGCTACTATTCAATTTTTTTAAATTAAAAGTGATGTCGGTGCTGCGGAAAAGCAAGAAATTCGCTAGAATTAAGATGATCATCCGACTCCCAGGTATTTATTTTCCTTGCATGTGTTTGCTTGCTTTGTCGCCCTTATTTACCTAACTAGGACATGGCTGTAGGTTGAAAAGCAAAATACACAGTTTACTGTTTACATAATGTTTACCACCTAGATGCAATTATTGAATTAGGACACTTTATTTTCCTTTAAAAACTCTTATTAAGCATGCATAATACCTAAACATTACTTCTTTCCTAATTCCCTTTGGGATCAAATGTGGTCTAATTTATGACATTTAAAATGTGACTGACTGTTCCATATAATATTAATTATATTTAAGGCCCTGCCTATTTGTGTTTTTATTTAGGGAAAAGTGTTGTAACAATACTGTGTTTCTATTTTTAATAACTTTAACTTTTGGGTCAGGTGATTTCTGATTTATCTGATTCTATAAATAATTAGTGCTAATAATACTGGCAAACAAATTGTTATACTCTTCACTACATTAATGTTCTCATATTGAAAAGATCTTGAGGAAGATTTACAGGGTGTTCATTTATATTTAAATCCCTAGACTGAAAAAAAAAAATAAAAACAAATACAACCTGTCAAGTAAGAAGCAAGCAGGAAGTTGTCAAATGATAAATGAATATCAACTTTGGTATTTTAAATTTCGTTTTAAATGAAACATTTAAAAATCCAAAAGGATCACGATCACGTAAAAAGAGAGATTTCAACAATGTAAATAATTACAGGTTACAGGCCAATCACTCTTGTGCCTATACATTCCAAGGTTTGCAAATATCTGAAGACCCAACTTTATGCTTATTTTAAAAACTTGTTCACAGAAAGCCATTTTGGGTGTTCTGACAATTTGTTCCAGTATTTCGACATAAACTTAAAGTGTGGAATAATCCTTGGAATTAATGAAATATGTAATAAAATTGTAAACGGCTTTAAATTTAAGGGCAATACACAAAAAATTAATATTTGTTATGATTGATAATATGTATACTGTTGGTGCGTTGAATGATGTATTGGCCAGTCAGGCTATTGTTCAGATTCAAGCTGGGGCCAAAGATGACAAACCCGATGATTTGTTGCTTGTTCAAGTTCCTGGCAAGGATGGTGAAAATGGTGATACCCAGATTTTAATTAACTCTGAAAACTCTTTTTTAGATATACAGGGCCTATTTTCCAAGGAGTTGGGCCCTAGGCCCTAGCAAATCTTCGGGCCCCAATATGACTTCGGCTCCCACTTGATTTTTTTTTGTTTCGATTTTCGAACTGAAAATATTAAATCATATATCAAAAACGCATGTTTGTTTTGATTTTCCAAAGAAAATTTAATTGATTTTTTTTATGGAAAACTCTCTACTTTTGCTTATATTTTGAGCATAATGTATTAATGAGACCGTTTTTGGTGCCTGTGAGTGAAATTAGCTCTTGCTTATAGCTATTTTTATTACTATGTAAACAAGGATTGTTTTTGGGGCTTTCTGAGCTATTTTGTTGTTTCCAGTACCAGTTGTTACCAGTTTATATTGAGGATGTCTGGACAATGTTCTGACTGTTCAGTTCCTTGCACTTTTGAGGATCCACCAAGAAACCCTGGAGGTCTGTTTGGTTTTCCGTGCGACTGGTGCAAAGTTATAAGGTGTAAAAAGTGCGCTAACATAGGTTCTAGTGAAGTTCGTGCTATTGGTGCTGTGAGCCGCTCTATACCATATAATATATGTAAGCTATGTACCCCTAAACTAAAGAAATTGTTTGAAGTTGAGGATCGTGTTACGTCATTGGAGCAACAATTGGAAGTTGTAAAAGTTGTAAAAGCTGAATGTTACAGTTCTCATGGAGAGCATAAAAACCCTCTGTTTAGACGTGAAAAGTATAAAAACATCCTTCCAGAGTTCTTTCGATGAGCTAAAATCAGAAATTGCCTCTATGAAAACTTCTATCACGGAGCATAAGCCCAATACGATTGAGTCTTCACATCATACAGGCATGGATTTCATTCTTACTGAGGTCAATGGGAGAAACCTGAGAGCCAACAACATTATAGTCTACAATATGCCTGAAT
>MU185968.1:73026-100201 GCA_016904865.1 Pissodes strobi
TGTGGGGATAATATATGGAGGGAAATTTTCGAAATAATGAAACAATCTGGTAAGCACAAAATAATATTTTTATTTGATATAAAAAATAGTACCACAGGAAATGTTGCTCAGTTCTTTTTATTCGTTTTTTGTGATGAAATCGAGCCAGTTCCACTGCTTAAGTAATTCGTGAAACATTCCCTCACAACGAAATCTTTAGTATTTCCAAAACCTCCACCAGCTTTTAAAAGCTAAATTTGAAACATCAAAAAAGCTTTTATTTTCTTGCTCGAGAAATGCATTTTGAAGCATGTTATGAAGACAGCACACATTCATTAGTAAATAGTCGGTAACTTCAGGATTAATATCTATAGCTGTGTAAAATATTCGAAAATTCCTGAAAGTCCTCATGAGCGGACTATACACAGAGCGCATTGGCGTTTGACGATGTGGTTGGCTGAAATCATCACGTGATCTGTCAAAAGTGCGCTGTCACTAATCCGCGCTGATTATGCCAAAAATTCACTGAAAAGTCGAGTTTGTTTCTACTTCCCGGCGTACTCCCGGCGTTCAAAGTGACACTAGTGGCAGTGTTGACGGTTGGATGTTGATTGTTTTCAGTTTTGTTGATTTCTTGTTGTGGTTCGTTAGTTCATTTTCAATATTTTCATTTTATTTATTTACGAGTTTATGTATGTCTCTACAAAGAATCCTATCCGTTTGACATTACTTGATTAAGATTAGCTTGGAATATTGCGATCAACCAGGTGAGTAAAAAGTACCAATTTGGCAATTAAAAACAACAGCGCAAAGGAGTTTTTCCGAGACTCTTCTTGCTCATGAAAGTCTTTCGATGATTCCACTGTCTTCGTCTTTGCCATATGAGCCTATATCAACCATTAAGTAGTTAGCATCTATAAATGCAAGTAGAACTACAGAAAGAAGTACTTATAAATAAAAACTGAGCGAGTCTGCTAGTACTCGAGACTGATGTGTAAACATATCCTATATCGACATCATCGACATGAAAATCTAATGCCACCTTAGGCCGCGTGACACCTGAATATAGGCAACCACTTATTTGGAATTGGTTGCCTGGCGTTAGAAAGAACACATTTTACACTAACGGTTACAGACAGCCTGCAAAACACATTCCCGTCACAGATACCGCCTGACGTGCGTTAGGTACATTTGTAACGTTTACATTAGAATGCCTAATATTACACTTCACGCATAGCCCTCGGCTCGCTTCTCTCGCTACAGGGGCGGAACAAAAACACCAAAACTAACTCAAGGCATGTCCAAAACCAAGAAAAAACTTTTTACAAATATAACCTCAAGAAACTAAAAAATAGGATTAAAACTAACCGTAAATATCAACGCAAGCGAAGCCGCGGGTAAAAGCTAAAAGTGTCCTATGTTCTTTAGTATACCCTTGAAAATATCTGTACAAAATTGCATGATGATCGGTTGAGTAGTTTATGAGTTGAAAGCGTAAGAAACAAACAAACAAACACATTCGCGTTTATAATATTAGTTAGGATTCTTTAATAATACTTACTGGCAGCTTCAATCGGAGTGGATGCACAAATTCGACACGAACATCTAATGCCAACAGGAATAACATCAACCTATGGACTTATTCACTACCAGCTAGTCATCTTGGGGCGGCATCCTGTGATTTGGGAAAGTCAATAACCAAATTTTGCAAATTTTAGAAGAGGGCCATGACTCAATATTGTTTTAAACGTCTGGGCATCTGAATAATACTTTTGGCAGTTGATTTAATTTAAAATATGCTTTTTTTTCGTCTAAAGGCCGTTTAAAAGCGATTTTAAATGGCAAAATTGTATAAAAATCCGAAATTTTCGGATTTTTTTAGGACGATAGCCGTGGCTTCGGACGAATTATTTAGAATCGCCAATTGAGTCGTTGCAATCGTGGCCGTCCTATATTAGCTTGCTCATCAATACCTACTGAGATGTTTACACATCAAAAATTGAATGCCCTTTTTTCCGGGCAAAATATTCGAACGTGTTTTCCATCTACGGCTGCAACACAATCAACACAGATCTATTTACTATCAAAATCCTGGTTGGTTGCAACGAGATGTTCTTGCGTCTGCACTGGTATAAAAATGGTTGGAAGTCTCTCACTTCATAATTTAAACACTTGTTTTACTATTCGGCTTATGTAGCTTGGTGATATATGAAATACAAAGGACAGAGATACATATCTCCCCAGTTGCTAAAAACGTGAAACAAAAATATATACCTACCTAAGTAAAATCAAATTTTCAGTATTCGACTATTCATTACTATTTTTATGTTTATTTTAGCTGAAGATTGTAAGAATCGCTGGAAGAATATAAGATATATCTTATGAGGTGAAAGAGGATCAAGAAAATGCCTACAGGCTCAGCTAAGGCGTAAAAAATTGTGCTTGTTTATCTGATTGATTTGTCTTGTATTTTCTCTTGTATGGTCTTATTTTCTTTTGTATTTTGTTGTTTAGATTTTGATATCAACTCTGATGTCAATATTTAAAATTTGTTACTTTCATTTTAATTTTACCTTGGTTAAACAGATTAGACATAATTTAGTTTAGGACCTTGCTTTGTCAACGAGATATATTATCTTTGGACAATAAAGCTTATTTGACTTTGACTATCAACGTGGCATTTGGAGAAATGCCTCGTCCCCCTTGACCATGTTGAAAGCGAAAGAGAGTAAATTGACACACAGTACCGTTTTTAGCATATTTTTAAATAATTTAAATTTTTTAGACATTATCAAATAGTACGATACAAGAAGAAATGGCAGAAACAGAAAATTATATCACCGGCGAAGTTAGCCGTGCACAAATTGAAGAGTCCTAGATATAGATGTGGCGTTAGAGAATATAGAGGTGAAAGCTACCATTATGACTGATCGTAGGATGACACAGCCATAGGCAAGTGCATCCGAAACTAAACTCTAATCTAATAAACGTACAAAAAAAATATAACAAACAAAATTATTGAAATGTTCCAGAAAATATCAGAGGAAAGACAAAAGCTATTGACAGAATTTGAAAAAAAAGGCAGAAGATGACCATCCGAGTCATGTTTTTTTTTTCGAAGCTTAGCAACATCTGTAAACTGACAAAAGAAAGACAAGTTCGCGCCAAAATGCAAGCTTGCCAAATTATTGGTCAATTGGAGTTAGAAGAATGCTATTTTCGATCAGCCTCATCCAGCCGAACATCAGCATTTTCATCATATAATGCCCCAAGTATCCTATCAAGACCAACATCAGAATTGTCATCATATGATGTCTCAGTTCGTTCACCTACTGATGATTTCGAAATTGATTTGTTAAATTTCACTTAAATATGGATGTAAATGCTTCTACTTAATTAAAACCTCCTTTAAACCTACACGTTGTTTAATTTAAAATACAGAAATATGCAGAACTAATTAGTTGCTTTGTAACATCACATGACTGTCCTTCTAGTTCATGCTCAATAATCTACCAAAAATGTATGTAATTAAATTGTATAACATTTAACTAGAAAAAGTTTCTGAAAACCTAATCATCCTTCAAAACGGCATCCTTGAATTAAAATGTTCTGAAATAATTCACTTTCTCTCATTAAATATGAGGTTTATTTCTTTTTACATAGTTTTGATAAACAGAAACTCTTCTTCATCTCCTTCAAGGAGTAACATGGTAAACATATTTGCTTCAGTCATGATTTCTAACAAACTGACTATCTGGTGAAGGTTCTATAGTCGCGTTACTAGAAATCAAACAGGTAGGCGGCTCAAAACATACGGCTTTTTGCCTGCGTCTATAGTCGTTTCAAGTCAAGGAATTTTATTGCAGTGTATGACAAAGACAATTCCTAAGTGCATCTTCTACTTAAAAGAAGATCCGAGGAGGTTTTTTTTTGTAGTACTGATAATAGATATTAATTAGAAAATGGAAACAAATTTAAAGAATTAATGTATTTTGCGGCTGAATTTACACTTCTGACATCGCCAAGCAGCCCTTAGCCGCCAGCGGCTGCGACTGGACTGCCACTAGAAAAGTGCGGTTGCAGCGTCTAGTAGACGCTTGTTCTATTTGATTGTAGAATTATAGGAAACGTACCTTTATAATTTAACTTAACATATGCAGTACTAAAGTGTCTTTAAACCTAACCCAAAATTCTCATTGGTCATTTGGCACCAGAAGGGCATTCCTATAATGATTTTAGCAAGGATTTTATTTTAAGCGCTTTTAACTTTCGTGAAAATGGGAGGCTGGCCTTTACGTGGCAGCTCATTTGTTTGGTTGTTCTGCAGGCCAAATACCAACTTCATACTAAATATTTACACTAAAGTACATAAAATGTATCTGTCTGCTCTAATTTGTACCAATTTTATTTATTATAAATTATTAACAATGTTTTCCTTATATAAATTGTTTTTATTTTTGTAACTTAGATCTTCAAAAGCATGCGATCATGGTCGGATTTTACGTGAATTGGTCTCGGACTGGAGCCCTTTGGAAGTAGCTGCTCTTTTGGAAGAATACGACGCGTTACAGGCTCTTAAAGATCTCTGTGTCCAAGCTGAATTGGCTAGGCCACCAGCTGCTACCTTTAAGCAAGATTTATCGGCCCTTTACGATTTTAAATATTGCACTGATGCGGATTTGGTTTACAGAGGGGCCTGTTTTCCTATTCATAGGGCCCTTGTGTCTGCTAGATGTCCTTATTTCAGGGATCTTTTAACTGGATGCCCTGGATATGGGGCTAGAATTTGTTTGGATCTCCGTTCACCCTCCGTTGATGTGCAGTTGTTTTCGGCATTGCTTAGATACTTATATACTGGTAAGTAATTACATAGAGTCATCCAAATCGTTGGAGTACAGCTTTAAGGTTTTCTTTGTTAAACTTACATTTATATTTATTTTTACAGAAACTAATAATATTGTTTTAATGAAGTGCCGAATAACATGATTAAATTCGTATTAAGCAACAACTTCTACAATACAAAGACACTGTGCTTAAACGGAAATAGTGGTGACGTCACGATCCGTGGGCCAAAGACATTCGGCTTTAAACGCACGGCCGTTCTTGACATTCACAATGTTAAATAGATTGTTTATTAATAAGCACATACAAAGTTACGTTATCCATACACTGCAATAGCTTTAAATTTAAGCAGTAATTTGAAAAACAAAAATTCATAGTCTAAAAGAACTTGTTACCTGGTGTTAGTTAAATGAGCAAAACGATTATTATAACTATATTTAAAAATAAAAAAATATCGTAAATTTAGAAGCAGAACTATGTATGGCACGTTATTGTTGTAGTAACGCCGCACAAGGAATTACTCAAGTTAAGCTCACACAACGCCTAAAATTCAACAAACCTGGTCATTTCATTCACTTGTATGAATTTCGGAATTTACTTGATGGTTTTTGATATGTATTTATTTATTAACGGGACGTACCCACTAACAGTAAATGTGAAATATTAGGTATTCAATTAAAATAATTTACATACGAATTACAACAAAATTAAAAAGGCATTCTATATGGTATTTCTGGGGTAACGCAAACTAGAATTGCGAACCTTGATTTGAAAAGAACTTTATAGAAATTCTACGATTGCCTTGTTCGATTTTGTATGGAGCATATTACTGGTCAGGTAAATGTCATAAGAGGAAAGTAGTTAATAATTTATTATTTTACTTGGCCTATGGACGATGTCGTCACGTATCAGTTATTTGTTTTTGGCTTAGATGATTTGTTGTATTGAGGCCCAGTTTTTTATGTGATTGTTATCTTTACCAACAAGATAATTTCCATGGAAACAATTGTGACAACAATGGTTATCACGCAGATTATCCTCTTGGTAATACTAACAGGCACGTAAAAAACTGGCCCTAAGTCTATTGTAGGAGGTATATTTACCGAGTCTTAAGGAATAGTTCTCTAAATAGGAACATTTTCAGGTGATATTTGTCATCACAACGGCAACGTAGACTTGAATCTCCTTAGAAGACTGCGGGAAGAATTTGGTTCTCCCAATCCATTAGAAGATGACCTGCGTTACCTCTTGGAATCGGGTGATCACGCTGACGCAGCTTTAGTTTTCACTGAAGGCGCAGACGGCTCTTTAGGTCCCCGCCCTGATTCGGCTGGTTCGGAATACGGGTTTAGGCCTCGGCTAGAGCTACCTTGTCATAGAGCTGTCTTAGCTGCGCGATCGCCGTTCTTCAGGTCACTCCTAGCACGACGCGCAAGATCTCAAGAAGAGAGGCAACCCACGAGAATCGTACTGGACGAAGGTGTTATTCCTAAAAGATATGCCAGGGTTTTGCTGCATGCTGTTTATTTGGACCAGGTACGTTTTTCTTTTCCATTGAGAAGTCGACTGGAATGTACAGGGTCTTTCCTTATATTTAGACAGCGCCTACTGGGCTTATTAAAAGATAGAAGAAAACTTTAAGGGGATTTATCAGTGAGACGAGATTCCGACGGCGTGCCTTTCTAGCAAAGGCAAGCTACTCTTCGTTCTCTGTCTAGGCACCGCCCACCGGTTCGATTTAAGTTGTGCGAAAACAACACTGCATTTTACGTTACGTCACCGTCGCGTCGGGCCGTCGACAAGCACTTTACGTGTGCTTGGAGACGGGCAGCATCAGCAGTCAGGCATAATATGAAAAACTCAAATGAAAAGAAGAAAAAAGTAAAATAATTAATCCCAGGAGAACGGGAAGAGCTACTGGGTCGAATTTTTTATGGTAGGTGCGCCTCATGGGGGGCTACATTTGACCATATGGGGGACCGGGGCTCTAATTTAAAGATTTTTTTGGAAAACCCCGTTGCATCGGGGGGAGGAATTATGCCCCCACCTCCCCGGATACCCAAAAATGTTCGAAAGAATGGGAAGAAATTGAAAAAAAGTAAAACATTGTTCGGAAACTTATAAAGTATTATAAAACGAAATAAGAAAGAAAATAATTAAAAAAAGGAAAGTTAGACACGCGGTTTTAGGCGAAAAAAGGGCGAAGGAGTTCAGCTACGAGGGCGAGGATGGTAAAAAGGGGGAGAAAAAAATGCTTTATGAAAAAATAAAAGTTTAAATGGGAAAAAAATTTAAAAAAAAAACGTAAAAAAATGTTCCGAAAGTTAATAAAAGTATAATAAAATGAAATCTGAAAAAATATATATAAAAAAAACGCGGTTTTCGGCGAAAAACTGCAAAGAAGTTCAGGTCGGGGATGGCAAAAATGGAAAGACAAAAAAAAAAGTAGAAAAAAGTGTCGAAACCGCGAGCAAAAGTTGGAAAAAAAGCTAAAAAAAAATAATAAAAACTCAATTCCCAATATATTTCAGAAGTTTCACTTTAGTTGTGTGCTTCTAAAGCTGAGACGCATATTTTTTTTTTCATGATTTTTCCTTTTATAACTTTTAGATACGGATGCTTATAAAAACCCGTTCTCTTGATTTTTGTCGGTCATTTATTGATTGATATCAAAAAGAAAGAAAAATAAGAAATTATGTTAAATTTGTAATGATAGGTTTTTAATATAATTATAAAAATTATGCATTTCAAATAAGAAATTGATACCATCATATCTTCACAAATAATCTAAAAATATACCTACATATAATATAAATATATATAATAAATATTTAATTATCTCGAGGGGGGTTTCTAATTTTTAGACCTCTTTTAAATCTAGGATCTAGAATTTATGGAAGACGGTATTAAATAAAAACGTATCAGAAAGGGTTTAATTTTTTCTTTCCAGAACAAATCATCCTTCTTTATCTTCAAAAAAAATATATACAGGGTGACAATTTGAAAACGAACAGCATTAATATTACCTCTACCAATAATTTGGAATGTAAGTATTGGTAGGTACAAACATTTTTAAACGAAGTGCTATGAGGCGGTGAATACAATCTGTTTTAAAATAATTAGATATTAACTACATTTCATTAATTTGTGAGGTTAAGTATCATAATTTAAAAAAAGTAAATGCAGTTTATGTAGAATTTCATAAGGAACACAAAAATGGTAAAAGAAATAGGGGTTGTCATTTAAAATTTTAGGGGTAAATGCTCTTCGCTTTCAAATTAGCACCCTGTATATATGTATCAAATAACGTAAAAAGGCGTTGAGATTTGCAAAATTAATATACAAGCCTATTTACAAAAAAAAATGCATAATAATATGTCGTAGGCTTCGAATGCAAGCATAATACGGAAGGGATAAAATTTTTGTATGGAGAATTGGGAAATCTTGGCTTACTCCTTACTCCCTATGTGTCATAGTTCATAATTCATATATTATGGCTTGCGTAATAAATGATGAGAAAATGGAATCTATGTTTATAAAATATATAAAGCCATCTAAAAACAAAATGTAAAACATACTTTTACATTATAGATATAGAAGGTAGTTTGTGGACGTTCCTTTGTTTTTCTCCTGTTGTAGTTACCCTCCGATCCGAGCCCCCCTGTGGTTTGTCTATAAAATAAATGATTGCATTGGCTCCAGGACGAGAACCGAGTGTCCCTAACTAAAATCCCTTGTCATACAATACAATATCCAGTATTTTAGTGAGTAAAGATTAAGGTAGATGTGTATTGTGCGTAACCTTATCATATAACACATAATGCACAACACACTTCTATTTAAATATAATAAAGATATTTGAGAGAGTAAAGGTGATTAGATAATTACAAAAAAAATGCCAATAAGTTACGTTAGTGGGTATAATAACATAATCTATAAAAGTATTGCATTATTTAACTTATAAGTTGTTCCTACTCGGGAACTGATGGCTAAATGTGCTAAGCACAAGGCCAAAAAAATGGAAGGAAAAAATGTGTCGTAGGCCGATTAAGACATTTTAAATTATTCTAAAATAATGATTGATAATGACTTAAAAACCGTTAATAATACTTCGAAAATTTATCAATGTAGGTATATCACGTTACAACAAACATTTTACAAAATTTTTATTTTCGTAAATAGACCGGACCGGTGCCACACCTTGTATATAGCTATTTTTGTTCCTTTTAATATATTTTATAATAATATAACAAATATCATACGTTTTCTACAAGAAATCCTAATGGAGTCCATAACAGAAAATACCAATATTGCCTTTTGGTTGCTGTTCTTGGTATTTGGTAGAAATAAGTGTGATTTTGTTTTAATTACGATTTTCCATTATGTATTGTAGCAAATGTAATTTTTTTTCTGCTGAATTGCCTCTTCTGGAGTCAACTTTTCCGCTATCGAAGGATACTTAACCTCGATTATAGCGCCATCTTGAATAAGTCCTTCTGGACTAGCTGCCAAAAGGCAATTATCTATATCCACAAGCAAACAGCAAGACATTACTTTTTTATTTATGTTGGTTTCGTATTGTGATATAGCTATTGGTTATTTTCCTGTACCATATCTTGTAGCAGTGCTTCCCATAAATTTGGAATATAAAAAAATTTTCACAGCGTTTTTCTTAATTTACATACAGCTCCAAAATTGGGGGCTGCCAATGGCAATCTTCTTTCCTGCATCCACAATGGTTTGCCAGACTGCTGCCTTGTGTCCCTTCCCATTGTTAAAATTTGTTCCCCTGACTTTGCAAGTTCTGTTAGAAATACTTTCTTTTTAGTTTTATATTGTTCTTCTGTTAGATCAGGTTCAGCGTTAGCTTCGGGCCCATAATCACTATCTGAAGGATGTGTTTTCGTAGCCTTTCTGAAAAATAATATTTTTCATCTTCCTATTTTCAGTTTCTCATCAAATCTCTTTGCGTAGGCTTTAGGAGTTCCAATAGCCTTTCTTATGGTAAGATGGTAGTCACAACAGCATAAATTAAAATAAATTGCGGCAGCTTCGCATCTGCTGTGATAAGATCTTTTTTTTGGTTAAAATAAATTATTTTTCCCCCGACACATTTGCAAATCCCGGAACACCTATCACCTATCACGCCTATCTCTAACTGTTCTAGAAATATTGACAGTTGACAATCGGCCATTTACCAAGTTTGACCGACTGTATACTCTAAACGGCTAAAGATAAAGCAAAATGGTTTGCACTTTTCTATCTTGGTTTTTCATAAGCTATTGTTTGACACTAACTTTTTATTTAACCACAGGTTAAATTTAACATCTGGTTAAATAAATATAAAGTTAGCGTTAAACGAGAGCTTATGAAAAACCGAGATAGAAAAGTGCAAATCATTTTGCCCTATCTTTAGCCGTTTAGATTGTATGTACAGGCTGTCAAGCTTGGTAGATGGCCGATTTTCAACTGCGAGTATTTTGAAAAACTTAGAGATAGGTATGAACATTATTCACGAAATGTGTCTAGAATTTTATGCAGAATCTAAATGTGCAATAATATACAAGGCATTCCATAAAAATAAGTAAAAAAAAAACGAACGACAGGATTTTATAAAACACCCTGTATAATTGAGAATATTTTCACAATATGCACCACAACATATCATACAATTTTTGTATTTAATTGTTTTTTATCTCTATAGTTAAGAGAGATACAGGACTTTGTTACACTAATGGGCCACTTATATCTGGGAAAAGTTTGAGCAGCGGCTACAATATCATTTAGAACAAAGTCTACAAAATAAATATTAATACCAAATATCATATTTCTGGAAACTGGTTTCGCCCAGCGAGCGATCGCCCGACCGGCCCAAGGTCAGGTTGTAAACGACAGACACACAGCACGTGGCCTCGCGCCGCTGCCAGCTTTTACCAGAAGAAATAATTCTAAATAAATTCATGTGTTTGCGCGACAAGGGGGCGTGTCGAATCAGCGATTTTGTCCCAAAATCTTTATTCCAGGATTATGGACCAATTATTTGATGGAAAATTTATTTTCTTTTATCAATATGTCTAAATTATGATCCACTAGGGCCGTACAGACTTATTTTTGTTGTTATTTTTTTCCCTTAATATATTAAAAATTAAAATTAAGATATTCAATTTTTTATCACTGTACTGCCCTAGATACAGTAATTCTAAACGAGTTTTATACTAGGCTGTTTTTCACTATTATGTATATTAACGAAGAAAATCGAGAACGAAAAAAATACTGCTGATGAATCCCCTTAAATACAAAAGTTGTAGGATTTATCCTAAATCGCCAAAAAATGTTAGGTAAAAAAACAAATGAATATCGCAAAGTAAGTAAAAAATACTAACTTGGTAATTTTTTAATGGAACACCCTGTATATTTTTACATATTTGGATTGCTCGAAAAAGTCTAGACATATTTCATGAATAATGTCCTATATCTATCTCTAACGGTTTTTGAAATATTGACAGTTGAAAATCGACCATTTACCGAGTTTGACAGCTTATAAAATCTAAACGGCTAAAGATAGAACAAAACGGTTTGCACTTTCCTATATTGGTTTTTCATAAGCGATCGTATGGCACTAACTTTAGATTTAACCAGAGGTTAAAAAATCCCGGATGCCTTGTTCATTTAAGTATACTTCTCGATTACGTATAGGTTGTTTTACTGGCACTTATTTATTTTTCCCATCACTGGAGGTAATAGAAAAATCTTTCGAGACTGACTATATTTGATTGTTAGCCGAAGCAATGTGGTTTTGCCGCTCTTTAGAATTTTAGTTAACTTATAATTTGTGCATATTTTTGCATCTACTTAAATACGCTTTGTCCACTAATTTCCAGAAATGGTTCATTAATCATCTTTTTAACATAATTGGCTATAGTGCCTTGCCGATTTGATTCGACAAAATGATAGCTTTACTATAATTATTTGATTGATTATGATTAATTAATATGTTTATATACTACATTTTAAAATGGAACGATGGTGCCTGCTAGGAAAATCTACATGTGCATATGATATAATAATATAAATGTAATACAAAAAAAACTACAGGGTAGTTAACTAGCTTAGCCCATTTTAACATTAATCTTATAATCTATAAATACCTGTGCACAGTTCTATTTTACTTTTGTCATTATTATCGTTTTTCACCTTCACATTCTACTAAGCTATAACTGTTCATGACTTATGGGCTAACCTGTATATTTGAGTGTTTGCTATGAAAAACAAAAAAGCAAAAGGCAGGGAGGCCTTTAAAATGGGCGCGTTTATGTATATTATTTAGGGGATGGAACAAATTGTTTGAGTAAAATTAAAACGCCTCCATCCCGCAGACGTTAATTTTATATTTATTTATATATTTATAATATTACTTAACCGAATTTTCCAACACAAATGACAATATTTGTTTCGTGACCCATTTATTCTTTTGAAAGATACCTAATGCCAACTTTTTCGTTTGCATTGTATAGAATCGAGAAATAATAAGTTACAAATCATATTAGTCTACAATTTTTCTTAGGTGGATTTAAGTCTGATTGCACGTGGAGGTTGTGGCGGAGGATTAGGTGAAGCCCATGCGCTTGCGTATACAGGAAGGGCTAGGCCTTCTCCTTTGGAGGAAGCTATGGAATTGTACCAAATAGGACGATTTTTAGAACTAGATATTCTAGCACAAGGTTGTGAGGATCTCATTTTAGAAGCCCTCGCCTTAGATACACTCCCTGCAGTGCTACAGTGGGCTCGCCAACCCCACGGGTCTGCTTGGGTTCATAGACAGGTATGATTCCATTTATGCAGTTTTAATTAAATAAATGTGATCTTTTTATAGTAGTTATGCTGGTTTTATTAATCTTGCAAGGTTTCATGGATGGTATGCATAATTTATTTTTTTAGGCTTTACATTTTTTAAGAGAAGAATTCCAGCCTGTCGCCCAGTCACCAGTTTTACACCAGTTAGATAAAGTGCACATAATAGAGGTGTTGAAAAGTCCATTTCTTCAAGCAAGCGAGCTTGAGGTTTTGCAAGCTGTTTTAAAGTGGGGTGAGCATGAGCTGGTCCGTCGGATGGAAGATAGAGGTGAGCTGATTTTGATATTATTATACATTTGCTTACGAATTTGTTTAATTAAATAATCCATATTTATTGATGTTAGGAATGTTTTCAGAGCCCAATGTAGTTAGTCACACAGCGCACTCAGTGACGAGAAAAGGGGTGAAAAAACGAGATTTGAGTGACGTCGAATTACGAGAAATTCTATCGGATTTGCTGCCCTGGGTGCGTATGGATCACGTGCTACCACCAAATAGCGAAGTACTCCTTCAGGCTATTCGTCGCGGCCTGGTGAGTACTCCGCCTAGTCATATGATTGGAGGAGACCGTGATAATTTGCGCGTGAACGCCTGGATCCGAGGACCCAAGAACAACGGACTCTTTGTTCAACCCCGATTGTTTATTCCTTACTATGACGAGTTAAAAGTTCTTGTAGAGGATCAATTAGTGCAAGAAGCTGAAATGTTACGGGGTAGGCGTGTTCGATGCGGCCCAGACCCTGATATTTCATATATGGCAGACACTCGAGGGGGGCCTTCAGGTGTCGACGTATTAGGTGGCGCACCACCTGTACCTGATGCTGCTGCGTTAAATGCGATGTTGAAACGCGAGCAAAAGCTGCGTCAAGCGCCCGGTTGCCAACTAGCTTTGGGCATGCCGCTCAGTAGTCGGACAGAGATCGGTCGCCAGATTCGATTGCGCGTCGTACGCGAATTTAATTTGCCAGATAATGTGGCGGAGGCGCTGGAAGCTTATCGTGTTGGCGCGCAGACTGAAGAGACGATGACTGCAGGTCGCCGAAGTCCTGCCCGACGTCGTCTCGCTACTCCACCACGACGTCTTGTTGAACCTCCTGATGGCCGACTTCCTGACGTTGCGATAGCTCCCTCCTCCTTAGGACCCCCACCAGCGCCTTCCGAATTGCGCTTAGATTTAGGCGATGGACCTCCTCCTCGTTCTACACCGCGTTCGGGTTATCGGTTGTGTCCTCCAGGACCCCCGTTTGCGCCTCCGGCTCCGGTACCTCGTTTCTTATAGAACCGGCCCCCCGCGTTTTCAATTTTCTCGCCAGACAGTTGTTTGTTTTTCTGATGAAGGCAATTAGTGTTCATATAAATCAAAATTAACTTTTAGGAATGGGCGGGTCTACAGGAATTTCTAACATATGAAGACTTTATAAAATTGTTCCAATCGCTTATTGAGGTCAGATAAGTACTCTCTCCTCTGTATGATTTTGTATATATCTGAAGCATTCTGTTATTATGGTAAATCTGTGATTTTCTGAAAAATTCGTAATTATGATGGGTAATATTTATCTCAGATTATATGTTGTTATTACCATCTTGAAAATTTGTATTGTGTGTGGACCAATGATTTCCTATAAGTAGCCTTAACATATACGAAAAACTGCTGATCTATCAAAAATATGTCTGTTATAATTATTTTACTATGCTCTCTTCTGCTTATTCATTTATAACAGGTTTTCCTAAGTTCCTTTCTTAATTTATAATAAATATGCATTGTGCCGATTCATATCTTATGATTAGGCAATATTATTCTAAAATGTTTGTATGTAATCTTTAAAATATGGCAGGTACAGGGTGTTCACCCTTTAACTTTGTAAATTTTTAAGCTACAAAAAAATAAGAAACAAAATTGTAGGGTTTTTTATGTAGTTTTTGCACACGTAAAGAAAAAAACAAAAAATTGTATAGTATATAGGGTAGATCAAAAATATATTTTTTTTAAATCTAGCCCCCATTTATTATTAGATTTTTCGA
This sequence comes from Pissodes strobi, assembly GCA_016904865.1. Taxonomy (NCBI): domain Eukaryota; kingdom Metazoa; phylum Arthropoda; class Insecta; order Coleoptera; family Curculionidae; genus Pissodes; species Pissodes strobi. The sequence continues at coordinate 87,724 of MU185968.1, forward strand.
TTCTACGAAAAATTCTAAGGATTTTTAATGTAACACACTATATGCCTATTCCTAATACTTTAGGAGTTATTGACAGTTGAAGTCGCTATTTTTTAATTATAATAATAATTCTTTAATCATTTTTAAAACAGAAGGTACAAAGGCACTACTCGAAGCTATGAGGTCGAATTGAGGAAACTCAATATTTATACCTCAATGACTTCAAAAGCTAAGCAAAAAGTTATATTCTTAGGTGGCTGTTGCCATAAAAAAAAAGAACAAACAAAATAGCGACTTCAACTGTCAATAACTCCTAAAGTATTAGGAATAGGCATATAGTGTGTTACATTAAAAATCCTTAGAAATTTACGTAGAATCGAAAAATCGAATAAAAAAATGGGGGCTAGATATAAAAAAAAAATCTTTTTGATCTTCCCTGTATACTATAAATTTTTTTTCCTTTACGTGTGCAAAAACTACATTAAAAGTCCTACAATTTTGTTTTTTATTTTTATGTAGCTTAAAAATTAACAAAGTTACCCTGTACAATCCTTTGTGGATAAAATTGGTAACACTGGCTTCTTTTTGGTCAGATGTACAAACGTAAAGTTACACTGCTATCAGTTATATAAAGCTGTTTTGCTTTCATTTTGCGGCTTTGTTCCTCGTTACGCAAAGCAATTTTTCGTCTAAAGGCTAAAATATAACCTTATTGTAGATAGTAGATAATACTCTCTGAGTAATTGATGGTCCTCAACACGTCCACAGTGTTACTCGCTATACAAACTGGCGTGGCGTATAGCATCTGTGTTATTGTACCTGTGTCTGTTCTTAGATGTTGCTGTATTGCTGTTATAAACATGTAAATAGTCGTAAAGCAGGTTTTACTTTTGTTAAGGAATTTGTAAATTTATTTAGCGATAAATTAAATCCCAATTTATTAAAGGGGTGTCCTTGTATTGCGATCAAGGCTTTTGTAATTTTATATGATGGCAAATTGGACTTGATTTTAACCATATATCAATTTCTTCATAAAATTATTGTGCATTGAATTAACTACTTAATGTTTTCATGTTAATCAAAATATTCCTACTAATATTATTACTATAGGTTAAGTTACAATTTACAAAATTTTTATGAAAGTCACGAAACGTAATTCATACATTTATCATTTGTCAATCAATCTTCAAGTCTTTTTCACCCTCGTTACAGTTATCTAAGTTTACCTATTGTAAAATAAATTTACAGAGAACTTATCAATTGTATAACCTGCACTTAATTTAGACTGTCCTGGCCCTATAGGTCTCTATCAGGTATCTGCCAATTATGTATGTTGCGTTTCGTTTGCAAGTAAAAACTAAGATCATAAATATTTTTTGAATGGTTGAATTTGCCTTCTTAATTTCCCGTTTTTTTATTTTTCTGTATGATTCTGTTCTTTCTTCAATTAAAATGCATTCAGGCCAACGACTCCTACAATGCAATTATTCGGATGAATGTGAGTTATTTCTTGTATAGTCTTAGCTCTAAGTCTATTGAACGCAACATACGAAGTGGTAATGAATCCTTTTAAGTGCAATAGGTACTTACTCCATTCTTCTCAATCGAACGTTTTTTAATTTAATTCTTGCACAAGGTTTCAGTTGTTTGGATGACTTTGAACAACCAACTTAAAAAGTAATATGTTTTCATTTGTAAATTTAATACCTACTTCATTTTATAGTATCAGTTTAAAAGTTTCATAAGTGCGGAAGAAGGCTCCATTTGGGGAATATGGACATGGAGTCAAAATTATTGTATAAAATAACCACAAAAACACTAGGTTTTTGTTTGAATAATATAAAATTGGCACCTATGTCAGAATATTATTTTGTGAATTGTTATCATGGTCCATAGAGAGTGTATTTTTAAAATACGTTCTTACATTGTGAAATACACTTAAAACAAGAGTTAAACCGTTAAACAAAAGTGGAGTTAAATCGGGCGATCTTACATGCCACTTCTCTTCTGCCAATCCACGCCTGAAAAAAAAAACGTTTTGCCACTGTCACACTTGAAGATATTAATGCTGTGGTGCGCTATTTTATCGCAAGTAATTGTTGAGACATAATATTATTCATAAACTATTGAAGGTGTTTTCTTTTCTAAATGGTAGGGTGGAACGAAAATGATTTTATTTTTTTTAGAATATCGTTTTGTAATGACGCGGAAAAGTGGCCTCTAAGGGTACTTTACTTTACCCCAAAAATGAAAGAAGCGATTGGTTGAAATTAGATCATATTTTGTGTGATGCAACTTTTCGCATATTATGCTTTTGAAATGGTTAAAAAGCTGTTTTAATAGCAAAATAGCCCAGAGTTCACGGCGAGACGATAGTTGCATGTCGCAGTGGCGGCTCGTGATAATAAGAACTGGTGAATCAAATTTAATTACCTCCTCCCCCCCAACTCCACGAAAGTACCTAGTACCAAATTTTACTTTACATAATTTTACCTACAGAACAGATTTTAAGAGAAAAAAAAAACACACCGGATCATAAACGGGAAAATGTAAAGTCATTTTTATTTAGTTCTATTATCGAAAACCGAACCCAAAACCAAGAACAAACAGAAATTTCAAAAGTAATACAGGCACCTATACGCAAATGCAACGTCGCAACCACTGTTAAACGCGAATTAAAAACACCCGATGTCCCAATTCGGAAATGAATCTTGCTTTCGAGGTGGTGTCATTCCCATAAGCGCTTATCATTAATATGCAGACAATATGGCACGTTGCCATGGCAACCACCGTAAACAACTGCGTCGTTATAAACCGCAACGCGAGTTGATTCGTCACACAACATCGTTAAGAGAACGTTTTCGGGATGACCGGAGTACACATTTCTCTGGATTACCGGATCTATAATAGTACATGTAAGATTTGAGCTTAAAGAACGGGATCGTTTTACCAGTTCAAGTAGATTCTAAGAATTGCCAGATGGGTTGAATTTAATTATAAACCAAACTGGAGTACAAACTTTTACAACATACTCCACCAATGTTTTAAGATTTTCTGATGGAGGTTCTGTTCCAATATTTAAGCGAAGCAATCTGTTAGCTGTTGTCGAGAATGACATGCTTTACCCGGTCTCTTTCAGTTACCAGTAATAACAGTCCGGCATATTTCTAACAAATATTTCTGGTCTGCACTTAACTGTGTCTCATCAACTTCGGGTAACTCTACTTCAATTGAAATAAAGTATATTACTTGAAGCTTCTTGCTTTCAGTCACAATTTTTGTGCATTTTACAAGATTTTTCTTCTGGCATCTTTTTGAAATGTTGTTACTCTTTATTTATATTTGTTGACATTCTTTCGACCTCTACAGAATTTTAACAGATTTCTATACTTATCGTGATAGCCTCTAAATAATTTCATAATCCGGTTATTCGACACTATCGGTGTATAGAAGCTTTTTTTCATAACTCAATCAACTTTCACTTAACTGGCTTGGAGCACTGTTAAGGATTTTCGTACGTCCTCCAGATTTTTAGGGTTACTTATATATGACCCAAAATGCAACTTTTCTGCACTACATTTTGAAAGAAATAATTTTAAAACATTCCACCCTAGTCTACATGTGTTAAAAACGATTTGGACCAAATGTATCAAATATGATCAATTAAATGTGAAAACGTCATATTTAAGATTTTTAAGTTTTGGTGTCAAAAATATCAAGGGCGGATAATTGAGACCCTGCATTATTCATTATAAATGGACACCCCCTTAACTTTGTTATTTTTAAAGATAGAGAGCTAATTTTTTTATCGACTTGTAGGCAATCATCTAAAATGTTTTATTAGTAATGAAGAAAACGCCAATATAAAGTTACATTTTTTTAATTGGAACACCCTGTATATTATGGAATTTTTGAATTCTCCAGAAAATTCTAGATATGTCATATATTATATATGACAATTTTGATACATTTTGGCAATTTGAATTTAATCCGAAGTTAAAAATGACGGACAAATTCAAAGTTAGTTCCAAGCGATTGCTTTCGAACAACTATGATAGAAACGTGAAAACCGCAATAATATACAGGGTGTTCCATTAAAAGAAGTAACTATATATTGGCGTTTGCTTATTGCTGTATAAAATTTTCATTACTAATAAAAAAAATTAAGATGATTACCTACAAGTCGATAAAAAAAATAGCGCTCCTTCTTTAAAAATGATAAAGTTAAGGGGGATGTCCAATAACCCGGTACACATTGGAAATATTTATTTACAGATGGCTCATATTTATTTTTTAAGGAATAATGTATAGGTGGTATCAATTCGACAAGTGATATCTTAGCTAGTCAAATTTTTCGTTCGAATTCTAATATTTAAACACATTCAAAACTGGGCAATATCACTTACTGATATAAATATATTATAGTAGGATGGTTACAAAAAATTTAACTGCAAGATTGTGTACTTAATATCATTAGTGATTTGTTTGTAGTGTACAATTTAGACGCATAAACATTGTAGTGTTAAGTTTACAAATGAAAACTTTTTTTCCGGTATTTTAGAGTTTATTTTCTAGTTGTGGAATTTATTGTTATTTTATTTATTCCAAGAAGTTTTGAAAAAGATTGGGGAAACAAGCATAAAATTGCGTTATAAATTATACATAGCTTTATGGAGTATTGTGGGGATCAATAATCTACAAGGCTATTATTATTAATAGAAATATGACATTATAAACGTATCTCGTTTCGAATATTCAGTTGATATTGAACATATGTGACAAAAAGTAGCTGGTTGTAAAATTGTGTGGCGGTTGTGAACGACAACGAAACCATAATATGACAAGAGGTAAAAATAGTTTATTTATGCTCTGCGGTACTCTTTTTTTTTTTGTTAATTAGGTTCACGAATTATCTGTGATTTTTGTTGCTATTTGAAGTTTCAGTGTAATTTTTATCTTAATAGGGTTTGCGCCCAGTCACCATTTTGTGATATGTATTGTAATATATTGTAATCTCTCCCTCTGAATTTTTCACATGTTACTTTCGTATTTTAGTTTGTAATTTTATTATTGTCTTATTAATACTGCAATTACCGTTGGATCGTAGAAAGGTAGAATTTGTAGAAACCAAAACCTCAACCCAAAGATACTTTTTGATTTTCTTAGTTCATCTTTCATCTTCGTTATACCACAAAATGTGTGCATATATTTATTTATATATCTAACGTTAGACATTAAAATACCTCTTAAATTTTTGCTACATAGAGAAATTAATCAAACTACAAAAGTACTTCAAAATATCGTCCACTGAACGATAATTGAATCGAGGAATCTAATAATTTTCATGTTTTGATCATAATTAATAGTCTTTAAAAATGTTTGCGTATTTAGAGGACTGCTTGATAAAGAAAACGGTCTACAGAGAAAAAATAATAAGAACCTATATTGCATCCATAGATTGTTCTGTTCGTAATTTATTATGGTTTAATTTCGAAGAGTTTTTTTTTCTCTTTTTAACTCACAGAAAATTATAGTTCAAAAACCTAAAAGCTCAATGATGAATATAATGAACCTTTAACAGTTTTGAAAATGATATTAAAATATTGTTCATTCCAATTGACGATCAGTCTAATTTTTTCAAAATACTCGAAAGTTCATGTAATTTATATTGTATAATTAATTGCAAAAACTCCATATATTAACTGTATTCTTCCGTACAAGGGGTATTACTTAAGAGAAAATCGCAATTCAAATATGTATTTGTAAAAAGAGTGTTTTATAAGATCACCATTACGTGAGTATTGACAATGCAATTCATTCAGCGAGCTCCACCCGGTATACAGCCAGATATTGAGGGAACCATGAAACAAAAAATATTAATCAATTACTGTACTGACTGATCTATAATAAAAATAAAGTGTGTCACCGGGGAACCTCTGTACCCTTGCATCATGTCAATAACCATCAATTTACACAATGGTATATGGTTATATAATGTCAGACATATATCTTCTTTCTTCGACGACTAGCTAATGTCACCTAAAATAGTTTAGGCTACCCCAGACGCTCCACTGCCGCTAAGCAGTAAACATCTCGACACCCGTAAACAGATAACACATACCGAGATCTTAGAACCTAAGTGTGTCAATCGAGAAGACAAGTGAGGACCCTCCATAACTCACAAGACCAACTCGAAGGCATCCGCGCGAAGAGGGCATCCTTGTCGATTGCTATATGATCGACCACAATCTGATAATACCTCTCCAATCGGCAGTAAACTCTGGTATACCCTCAAAACTCCTGCCATGGACTTTAATAACAATATAAACTATTATTCACATGTCGACATTGATTAACCAGTGCACCCAACAACCACACAAAGGTAAATTATGACCACTCTATATACATAGTTCTTGATCGGCCGGAGTGCCAGCACTCACTGCCTTCTTTTTCATTTGGGGTCTTACACAATCTGTGCTCATGTTATTTGTTTATGTTATAGTATCAGTTTTCAAGGGTATAAAGCTAAATATTACAGGATGTTCATTAAAATACGTTTATTAAATTTTTTAACTAATCTTAGGATAGTTTACATATTTTATTTAAAAATTGCATTTATTTTATTTTAAAAGCAAGTTATATTCTGTATTGTATATTTTCAGCAGCAATAGTTACAATTGAGTTGAAGAGCATTCAACAGGTGTTTTAAACACATTATAGATTACATGGTACTAAAAAACTAGAAGTGGGGGAAGTCTTGGAGTATTGGGCACCTTAATGATTTTGTCTTGCAAAGTTTTTTCTTTATGTTAATTTCATTACATCTATGTTGCAATTGTATGATTTGTTGAACCCGTTGACATATATATTCTTAAAACAATATTGTTATTTAAAAAAAAGTGGCTCAATGCTACATCTGAATAGGGAACGTTGGGTCAGTAATGGGGGAATTTGGGTCAGGCGAAAAAATATATATAAAACACGTGGGTATATAATCTTGATATCGCGCAAATTTAGCATTAGAAACACCAAACTTTTACTTCTATAATTATTTTAATTGTAACATGAATGAGTTTCAACTTTTTATACATAACAACATTCTAGTTTTTCGAAATTAACTAAAAAGGAAAACAACAGAATAGAGGTAACTTAAAGTATAAACAAAGGGAACAAAATTTGGAGAAAAAGAACTAAGTACCTTGGTCCGAGGAAAAATATATATAATTCACCACCAAATCTCCTAAAGTTGTACGATGAAGTCCTGAATATTCCTGATTGGAGTCGTAAAATTAGTTTGGTTATAATCGGAAACATCGTCGTTAGTAGGGAAATAAAACTTGGGACACAATTTACAGTAAAATGCGTTTCAGATTCTTTAGAATTTAATATTCGACCAACACTATATTTGTTTTCAGCGGACATCTAACAAAAATTAAGTCGCTATTTTTCAATTTGTCATCATCAATCATCATTCTTCTGATGATGAAGAATAATATTTTTCTTTATTTTTCCTTTTCTTTTTAAAACCCATTGATTTTTCTTTTTAAAAACATCTTCAACTTTCAAATCATCTTCTAAATTACGAGTGATATTTTTTCTTTCCTTTAAGTGTTTCTCCAATTCAATTTTTTATAATCTTTTTATTACAGATTCTTGAAATTGTGGGCTTTCTTGAGAATTTCGAATTTTTCTTATAGCTTTTGGATAGCGCTTGATCATCTATGGGGTAAAACGAATAAAATAGACTTGGAAACCATACTTCGACTACGAGATGGTGATTGACTGTGATCTTCACCTTCGATTAAATGTTTGTTTGGTTTTTAAATAGTAATAATATGAATAATTATTTTATTCGAGTCCTTGATGTTGTCAGGGATTTTTTTACTCAGTTTCTGTAGGGTTTCTTTTGCAATAGAATATCAAATCTTTCAGTTACGAAACTTGGTTCGAAGTGAGCTTCCGTGAAGATAAGCCGATTCTTAGACCAGATTCCAGTTTTTCCAAAACTTAACTATATTGTCATATATAATAATTCATAAAGCTATTAACTAATTATCACCCTGTCCCAAGTTTGAACTTGAACTTGGGAATTATTTAATAAACATTAAAAGCAAACTATAAACAACGCGATCAGTCAACGGGAGCGATTATGAACCTTAAGCATGCAATGATCAGCAGTTTCTCTAATATAAATACACTGGCAAACCTTCAGTTCGTCAGACTTTCGGTCTCACCTAAACCAGCTCCAGGGTTAGTCACATGACTGCTTTTGGTTCAATCCGCTCTTTGGTTAGTCATACGATTGCTAAAGTTATAATCATTTTCCTGCCCCAAACCTAGTACTTGGTTAGCCACATCGACTGCTAAGACTAGGGGTTTCATTAAGTAGTAGTTCGAAGTGTAGTGTCCAAGTGCTCTTAGATACCTTAACATTAAATAAAACACAACACAACATAAGATAAACTATATTTACAAAGCAGTGACCAAAAAGACCTATAAACAATTTATAAAACATACCTCAAGTCGAGAAAGCATGCGCACCTTAATAATTGGGTATAGGCTAGTCTCATTAAGTTTCTGACCAGTAAACGCTGTTAAAACTCTATCATTGGGTCTTTGACCAATACACATTGTTAATTTAACGCTGTTAAAACTCTATCGTTAAGTCTTTGACCAATACACATTGTTAATCTTTTCTCATTAAGTTTATCTAATATACTTTATTGTTTTTTAAGTGCTTTCTTTATCTTCGCTTCTCACCTTACGTAAAGAATCCCGTACTACCATCGGAGTTATACCCCTGCACGCTGAGTAAGGCGTGGCATCGCGATTCAAACGTATGATGACAGATTGGTGGAGGCATTAAGAAAAAATTAAAAGAACTGTCATCACGAGAACTCGCGACAATATTATTTAAGGCGAAGGCTTGTAACAAAATAAATATATTATGAATCATTATTTTATTCGAATCCTTGATGTGTTCATGTTTTTTTTACTCTGTTCCTATAGGATTTCTTTTGCAACATAAGACTGTAATGTTTCTATTTCTTCAATGGGGGAATCAAGCATATCAGTTACGAAACTGCGAAGTCAGCTTCCGTAAAGACAATCCGATTCTTAGGCCACATTCCAGTTTTTCAAAACTCTCCATTATTTTATTTAAGGTGAAAGCTCTTGAGTATGCTGTATTAGTCAGATTGCCATTTCTAACAGAAACAGTTTTTCCTGGATTCGATGTATGCCAGTTATTAAAGGGACCAGAGCACTTCCGGTTCGTCTTCGGTCGAGTCAACACGTCCCGTAGCGGCTCTTTTGTCCCCATTGGCACAGGCCATTGGGCCTACACGTGGTAAACGTTTAGTGATTGTTTTTCGCCCCGAGGAAGAATTGGACGTCCTAGCCAGAAAAAAATTCCCATTCACGCCGGTACTCAGGCCGGGGGAGCCGGATGTTCCCGTGGCATCATTTTTGTCTGTACCTTTCATAGCTTAAATTTTTTGTGTAAAAGTCGGGGATCTCCAGGAGCACAGGCCCGCCATACTGGGCGTACCTACCAAATAGTAGCACGATCCAACAAAGGTGTAACGTATGTGGGAGGGTCGCCCCATCTCTAGCTAAGCCCGGACGATGGCTGCATTGCCTTGCAGCAAAGTCAACAGCTAACTGAAAAGGGGACACTAGAAGTAAAGTGTGTGGTGTGGTAGAAAACTAAGTAAACAAATTTAATTTTGTGTTGTGAATTTAGCACTGTTTAGGTTAGCATGTTACTACACTTTATATGATTGACATATGTTTCAGGACGCTTTGCAATAGGTCTGACGTCATCTACCGTGATTTATTACCTAAGGATAAGCTTGATATCGACGCTCCAATCAAAAAATTGTCAAGTACTCTAGGAAAAGCGTAAACAGTAGGCAAAGATCGTCCTACAGCATTCACAATTCCCACAAACTTGTGCTACTTGCTTTTTTCAGATGTAGAAGTTACTCTTACTTGTTTCATGACAGTTTTCTTTGTGCTGATTAAAAGCTATGCTTCAACTGAGACTCATGCTTTCAAACTAAACGAAGGATGCCTTGCCATGAAATCTCGACGCCAGCATTATCTCGCTTCCTGATTTTCGTGTCATTCGGAGGGAACTACACAACTCGGAATAACTATAGCTAACTCGTATGCTGACCTTTGCAGAGCCATTAATAGCAGCCTATCTTTTATGTATCTTTCCAAGATCATTTCTTGCTCTGTCGTGAAAACTTGATGGTTTGTGATTTACTCGAAAACTTCTGGATACTTTCTTTCATTGGCTTCATCAGTCATATTATTTTCATCCAAGTTAATCCGGGCTATTTTTAATATACGCTTACGAGGCATCTGAAATACAAGAATCCCAATTTTATTCCACACACTTGATATGGGAAACATTGTGTCGGGCACTGGCTCAATGTTCCCTTTATTTCCCTGGCTCTATACTTCCCATGTAATAGTAAATTAAAAAGGCCACGTATTTGTGTGCTATATAGTTATATGCTATGCAAAGTTAACCGCGAATTATATTATTGGTTAAAATAAATATTAATTTCCTAGAAAATTCACCAATGGTGAAATTACATAAAAACTTGCCATACAGTTTTAATTTTTCACTGCTTTAAAAAAAGATGCTGCTTAACTAAGTACCTATATTTACAATAAGCAAATTCTCAGTAGTGTCAAATTATAGAGGTATCATTCGGTTCTACAATATTCTACCTTTCCTTTTAAAAACATTAAGGGTAACTACTTTGAACTCCGATTAGTTATAGCTAAATTAATCAAGAGTTTGAATATATCACACATCTATTAAAGTTATACTGACACTGACATTGACACATTCAAAACACTGATTAACTTAACGATTACTTAAAGTGGTTAATCGAACTTCAAAGTAGTGGCCCTAGTTATATCTTATTTAAATGACTGATAGCGTAGTGACGCCGAAACTGTTCAATGTATATATTATATCTGTTTAACATTTAGAAAAACTAGAACTTCTAAACCTGACTTAAATTTACTGACCGAGGTTACGTTCAGTTTGCGTAAATACATATGTAGCTGAAATGTTAGGAAGCTTATTAATTTCATCATGACATGACCGAAAACGAAAAGAAACACCATGATATAAATTCAGGTTATTGTTTAGTTTATTTTTGTGATATTAATAAAATGATTTCAAAAAATTTGTCTTTCGGCACTCATCGGATATTCTAGATAGATTTTAAATTTTGACACGCCTGCCAAAATATAAAATCGGATTGGAGGTCTGCAGACTTGTTTCACTATATTTTATTATCTCTAAAATGTACATTATAGGACTGCATCTGCCGATCAATGTATCGCTTCTTTGACTTGTAATAATAATTGAAAGTTTTTAAGTCATTTTATTTAAAAATTGTTATTATTGTTTTAAGTATTTTTTAGGATATTAGTTGATAATTAAATTGTTATGAGAAGGAGCAAGCAGAGTCTGCTACACCAAAATTAAGAATAGGTGTCTTCTTTTGCGAGTCATCCCTAATTTGTTGCTTATAGTGTACATTTCATTATTGTTAATGCGATATATTATTTTTAGCTTTAATAATTTATTTATCTCTGTAAATAAAACATTACTTATTGAAATTTGGTGTTTATAATCGAAACAGGAAAGAAAAAAAACCAGAAGTGTGCGTAGTATTTATGTTCTACTTTTAGCTTCTTTGATTCTTCACATTGCTCCTCACACTAGCAAAAGAAAATGATTTAATTCAAATTGGCTTTATCTAGGTTTCAACCAGATAAAGCAAATTAGCTAAATTATTGAATCACCTTTAAAGATATACTTGAAGGTTGAGGTAAGTCTTACGGGAATAATTTAGGAGGGAAGTACTACTCTGTAAGGTGACCAATATATAAAGCATGTTTCAAGTTTCAAGGTATTTTTGAGTAGCGATCTATCGATCGCAGTACATGGAGCAAATACGCACACATCAACGCCCATCAGTTATCTAAGTCTAAAAAATAAAACAGATAAAAATAAAAAAACTAATTCCATTTACGAAATTTCCTGCTAAGATTGAGCTACAATCTCACTAGTCACGCTCGATCAACCAATACAATGGACTTCTTCAGGTAATGAGCAGCATAAAGAGTAAATCAACGTGTAGCACTGATAATCTGTCAATTAAAATTTTCTTGAACCTCCCACTTCTAATTCTGGATGTCCTAGCTTCCTTAATTAATGCAATCTACAATCATTGAAAAGTTATTAAAAAATCGCCTCATGACAGTTCTCCTTGGACATGGCATACTGTCCCCGGAACAGTTCGGATTTTTACCAAACAAGTGTACTAATGACGCCATGTTCTCCTTGCTTCACGATGTTTACTCATCCCTTAACAACAATCTCCCCACTGCTACAGTGTTCTGTGATTACGCTAAAGCATTGTCTTTATAAGAAGAAAGTCGTTCAACGGGGCCTGTGGAGAGG